>BQKN01014567.1:0-13987 GCA_022839385.1 Asparagus kiusianus | reverse complement strand
ATATATATATATATATGATGGATCAGTTGGCTGAAAATTAGTCACTGGTCGGTCGACTGATAGCAAGCATCAGTTGACCGATAAGAGCTTACCAGTCGACTGATGTCAAGCATCAGTCGACCAGCGGGTGCACAGATCCCAGGTTTCTGTTTCAGGTCAGTTGGTTTTTGGCTCGGGTTTGTGTGTGTGTATGTGTGTGTGTGTATATATATGTGTGTGTTATCCGAGTTCTCTCCTTTATCACCATCTCAGAACCCTAGCAGCAGCCACCCTCTCCCCTCAAAACCCTAGAACTAATTTTTGTGAATTTTGAGAGCTTTGAGAAGAAAAATCAAGAGGAGGACAAGATCGTGGGCTTTTTAACGAAGGAGGATCGTGTTTCTTGCATATTTGGGGAGTTCAGTACGTTTTAGGTGAGTTTCATCTCCTCCAAACTCATTCCCTATTTTTAATTGATTTTATTTGGTTTTATCGGATCTTCAAAATCTAGATTATGTATAAAGATCACTCTTTTAAACTACATGATATAAAGATTTGATCTTTTGTTTTAGAAAGGCATGAAACGGTTTCTCAGATTTGGGTTTAAGTTTTAATCTTGATCTAACATGAGTTTTGCTAAATTTAATTGATTTTATGATGAATCTACACATGTAATCATGTTAAAGTTTTTATTTTACCTTAGAATTTGATATTTATATTTCCATGTAGCAAAGTGAACCATAATCACATTAAATAAGTTTTCATACATGTGTTCATTCTAGGAAATTTTCATTTTCGATGCTTGTAAACAAAACCTATAACATGAACCTGAACCTGTCATTAGCGTCGGTCGACTGATCGACAAGATCAGTCGACCGAAACCGTCTCATTGCCCTTTAGTTTGGATCTAGCCAGTCGACCGACGACGTGCATCGGTCGATCGGTCAATGCCTGTTTGCATGCACGATTTGTGTACATCGCCGCCAGTCGATCGATGTAGGTATCAGTCGACTGATCAGTATTATTTTTATGAATTTTTTTCTTTCTCATGTTTGATTATGAACAGGAAATATGAGTCGCACGTCGATTCACGTGCGTAATTTTTAAGAGTACACACACTGGATTTGAGCACGCACGAGCGTTAGGAGGTGCATAATCTATATTTTGAGTTTATCATGTTAGAAAGTGATGTAGATTACATTTCATGATAGTTTAGATGCTTGAATAGGTTAGTTGGTACACCATAATGAGACTGCGATAGGCTACACTCAGGGTGGCTAGTTGGTATACTACAATGAGACCACAGTAAACTATACTCTGTTGTTCATCATTGTTTTCTGGAATAGGGTAATATGCCAATTTTCGCAGGGTGATTGAGTAATGTAGGTGATGCCATGGGATTTTGTGAGCGCTTTACTCAGCATTATTATTTTCTGATAGAAAATCATATAGATTGTATTTATGCTCCCATGTTATTTACCCGAGAGTAGGGTATAAGACGGAGGTTGTCATACACGACATATTTTATGCGAGCTTCATTTTACCGGATGTTTATTCTTGTGACTTCACCACCTACCCGAGGGTAGTGTGAGATATTTGTACATGACTTATATTGCATGAGGTTTGGAAATTGTATTGCTTTTATTTACAATTTTATTCATAGGATTTTGAAGTTGGTATTTAGCGATCCATAATTTGAGATACGAGGTATATATGAGGATTTCGCTGTTTGGATTATTTTGTTCGGCGTACCCATTCTCGTGTTGTGGATTTCTAAATATCAATTTTTTCTTAGTTCAGGATAGATGATTTATATATCTATATGTATTAACCTGTATTTTTATACTCCTAACCCCCTTCCCCCTAGGGGCGGTGGAGATAATCTTGTTAGTGCTTTAACGCTTGTTGTTTCCCCTCTTTTTAGGCAGCGAGCTAAGTATTCGGAGAGTCGCAGGTTGATAGAGATGCAGTTTAGCTCACCGTTATATATTATTAGTAGTTATTAGTGCTTCATAGTAGTTATTGTCTAATTTCAAACATTAGAGATGTATTTTATTTTGGAAGGCTGAGTGCCTTAGCATTATTTTCATTTGACCCTATGTATTAAGATATTTTATATTTGTTTCAGTCTATCAGTTATACTCTCTTTTATTCAATTGGAACATGATTATGTTTATTTGGATATCTCTTTCCTTTATCATGTTCATTGCAATATTACCTTTATTTTATCTACTTGTACATACACTTCTTTTTGTTTGATTCCACTAGAGAGATATTATCATGATGGTTAAATGTGTTTTTGCACAGTGTGGGTGTATGACAGGTTTGACATCATTGAGTTCACTTAGACTACAGACTTGTGTGAAACTAGGGGCGTCATATTACCTACAGGCCAAAGAAACTAAAAATGCTCAAAAATTATGGGTTATAGCTTATAAAATCGTAATTTTAGCCTTCAAGAAGTTACTTGTCAATCGGCAAAAACCACTAAAAATGATAGAAAAATCATTGGTTATAGCTCATAAAACTATAAATTATGGGTTATAACTAAAAAGTTACCTGCAGCCTTTATTAGTTTTTAGCCTTCAGAAGTTACCTGCAGCCTTTATTATTATTTTTTTAATTTTTTTTTCAATGGGTCGAAATCACTAAAAATGGTAAAAAATTATGGCTTATAACTCATGAAGCGATGAATTTTTGCTTCCAAAAAATTATTTGCTAATTGGGCCAAACCACTAAAAAGGGAAATAGTTGATGAAATTTTGAATTTTTGCCTCGAGGATGCTATTTGCCTACAGGTCAAATGCACTAAAAATTGTAAAAAATCATGGATTATATCTCAAGAAATCATGATTTTTAGCCTCAATGAAACAATTTTCTAGCCAGCCAAAACAACTAAAAATGAGTTGTTATAGCTCATGAATCATAAAATCATGAAGTTTGCCCTTTGGGAAATATTTACTTATAGGTTGAAATGACTAAAAAACCCGAAACATTAGGGCTTATAGCTCATGAAATGATAAATTTTTGCCTACTCAAAATTATTTGCCAACGGGTTGAAAACATAAACTATAGCCATAAATCGTGGGTTATAGACCATGAAATCATGAATATTGGGCTTCAGGAAATTATTTGTCAACGGGTCAAAACCCCTAAAAGTGGTTAAATATCATCCTGTATAGCTCATGAAATCATGAAATTTGGCTTCAAGCATATTATTTGCCAACCGGTCAAAACCACATAAAATGGACGAAATTCATGGGTTATACCTCATGAAAATCATTAATTGTGATGCCCCTAGTTTCAATAAGGCTACAGTCCATAGTGAAACTAAGAATATCAAACCTGTCAAGCACCAAATACCATACTACAACATGCTTCACCATCACAGTCACTACCTATCTAGTAGAATCAACAACAGATGTAGGTACAAAACAGGCAAAAGAGAGTATACAGAAAGGAAACAAAACAATAGATACTCAGAAGAATAATCACTACCATTGATATAAATGGATAAGTCTCTAAAAAGGTAATATCTAAACTGAATACAAATGTCTCAACATAAGAATCAAATGAAATAATATTAAGACACATTGCCTGTACAAAACTAGAATAAAAACTCAAATATTTCATAAATACATTTATTGTGGAGTTCTGACATAAACTACTAGCAAAAATTAAAAAATGATAACTAGAACAACAAGCTACGGCTCTCCGTGCACCTGGCTCGTTACCTAAAAGTGGGAAACAACGAGCGTCAAAGCGCTATAGATAACTAACCCCAGGGGAAAGGGCTAGAAGGATAAGAAAATATCTGATAATACATATAGATAACTAAACATCGACTGTAAAAATAAAATAGAGGTTTGATGTTTAAAAATTTACAATACGAGCGTAGGTACACCTCCCTTAGCTCAAATTGTAAATAGCTAAATACCAAATTCAAAAGCTACAACATGTAGTAATAACTCTATCTCCAACCGAAATATCAATAACCTGTCATATGTCAATTACATACGCAACTCGTGATCTGCAATAAATAAATGTTCAAAGTATGATCTGCAATAGCTTAAAGTCCAACACGAGGACTGTAGTGGATTATAGTCCAACACGAGGACTATTATGATTATAGTCCAAAACGAGGACTTTGATAGCTTATAGTCCAACACGATGACTTTAATAGTTTATAGTCCAACACGAGGACTTGATAGTTTATAATCCAACACGAGGACTGTAATATGCAAATAGTGTCAGAAATCACATATATACAATTCACCCTCATGCTCCGGTGAATAAATCTAAGACTCATGTCTGAAGTCAACTCATGTATACCAATCTCAGTGTATAACAAGCCCATATAACCTAGATATTTTGCCAGCGACACAAACCTAAGCACAACAGGATAAAAGCAGAAAAAAATCCCCCAGCGATCGACCACCTATGGTCGACAGCGACTAGAGTAGAAACTTACTACTTCTATGCACGACACGCGGTCAAGCGCCACGGTCGACCGCATAAAAGCAGAAACCCTAGTTCAGGTTTCTGTTCTATGTGGTTTGATCCAAAAACTTTTGTGCGATGTTTATATACATTATCAATCCTTCATAAGTGATTTAGCATAATCAGAACATGTGAATTTTAGTCTAATCACTATAGATAAAACGAATCAAATCTTAAACATGTAAATTTCGTGTCGAAATCTTCAAAAACAAAAAATCTTTCTTACAAAACTCTTGTTAGAAATAAACTCAGATCTAGATCTGTATTAAGAATTTTGTGGGTGAGCTTTATTAATTGAAAACACGTTCTCTTTGCAAAAATACAACATATAGATCTATTTTTATACATAATCTAGTATGTTAGGCTCACAAATCACATGAAAATATTATTAAAATATTTAAAAACATGGGTATAGGATTGGGGAGAAAAAACACTGGAAAAATATCCTCCTATGTTGAAAACCACTGGATCCCGCTCAAACTCTTCGAAATCCGCCGAAATCACCAAGGAGAAGAGGTTAGGGATTGTAAGAGGGAATGAGGAGGCTGCTAGGGTTTTCTGTGGTGAAGAAAAAGCTCTCACGAATATAATATTATATATATGAGCCCACAAACCCGACCCAAAATCCAATAAGACTCGAACTGGAAAAACTAGCAAAACTACGTACGGTCGACCACGCAAGAGATTGAAGCTTTCTGCTTCTGCTGTGCGCCCGGCGGTCGACCACCACGGTCGACCGCATAGGAAATTTTCTGTTGGTACATGTTGTTTGTGTACTAGTCTTATCACTCGATCTTTCTCATATAAATACACTCGTTTGATCCTCAAACACTTGTTATCACATTCATCTATAATATAAACATATATTTCACAATAAAAAAATTCATTCACTGTATTTTACGAGGTTTTACATTCTTCCTCCCTTAAAAGAATTTCGTCTTTAAAATTTCAAAATCGTATCTTAAAAATTAATAATACGAGAAAAGTACATCGGGAGTAGTTATTCCCACATACACCTCTCGTAGCATTAATTTTTAGATATGAATATAGTAATATCTAAAGTTAGCAGTCAAAAATGCAAATATTCACGCCTTAATCCCTAACAAAATGGAATTAGTATGTCGGGCAAAAAATCCAAACAAGGAACCCCTCATATATATACCATGTATCCCAAATGATTAAGAATTAAGTGACAATACCCTCATTCTAGTGTTAAAGATAAATATGACTATCCAAAATTATCATAAAACATAAGAAAACATAATCCAAACAATTTACCTGCTCAAACAAGTGTGGATAGTCATGACGTATATCCTCCTCGTGCTCCCAAGAAATCTCCTCATATCCTCTCCGGTTCCATTGAACTTTCACCAAAGGAATCACCTTGTTTCTATGTTTCTTGTTTTCTGTAGAAAGTATGCAAACTGGGATCTCTATCATAGTCAAATCATCTTGAAGCTCAATCTCCGGAGCATCCATTACTCGCTGTATTTCCTCGTCATGTAAGTGCTTCTTGAGCATAGAAATATGAAACACGTCGTGCACACCAGACATCGATGCTGGAAGGTCTAGTCTATGTGAAACAGCCGTAATCACTCCATAATCTGAAAAGGGCCAATATAGCTCGGAGCAAGCTTCCCACGCCTACCAAATAGCTGCACCCCCTTCATCGGCGATACCTTTAGCATGACAAAATCCCCCACCTGAAACTCCAAAGGTCGTCGTCTGTGATCCGCGTAACTCTTCTGCTAACTCTGAGCGGTTAAAATACGCTCCCTAATCAATGCTACTTTTTTGGTAGTCTGCCTCACAAACTCTAATCCAAGCAATACGCTATCCTCTGGCTCTGCCCAACATATAGGGGATCTACAGGGCCTCCCGTACAAAGCCTCCTACTGAGCCATACCAATCGTTGCTTGATAACTATTGTTATAAGCAAACTCTATTAATGGAATATGATCCTCCCAGCTATCTTGAAAGTCAATGATACAAGCTCGTAGCATGTCCTCCAACACCTGGTTCACTCTCTCTGTCTGACCGTCTGTCTGAGGGTGAAAACACTACTGTGTAATAATCTGATGCCAAATGAATCCTGGAAACTCCTCCAAAAGTACGAGGTAAAAACTAAGCCTCGATCTGATACAATCGTGTTTGGAACCCCGTGAAGTCGAACTATCTCCCGTATGAATATCCTCGCATATTTCTCGACGGTGTAAGTAGTCCTCACTGGAATAAAATGTGTCGACTTCGCAACCGATCCACGATCATCCAAATTGAGTCGTTCCCCCTCTTTGACTTTGGTGGCCCTACAATAAAGTTCATTGAAATTTCTACCCACTTCCATTCTGGAATAGGTAGATACTGAAGTGTCTCTGCTGGTCTCTGATGTTTTTCCTTCACTTGTTGACAGGTAAAACACTTAGCCACATATTCTGAAATCTCTCTACACATACCACTCCATCAAAAGTGTCTTCTCAAGTCCTTGTACATCTTAGTGGTTCCTGGATGCACTGTATATCGAGTATGATGTGCTTCATCAAATGACTCCCTCTTCTGCTCCACACTAGCTAGCATAACCAATCGGCCCTTCATCCGAAGGCCTCCATCTGCCCCAATGGTCTAATCGTCCTTGGGCTCTTTGGAAATCTCCTCCTTTCGGATTTGAATCCAAGAGTCCTCTAACTAAGCTCTGACTACTTTGTCCCTCCAAGATGGCCGCACTGATATAGCTCCTAAGTATGCACTAGTCCCACCAATCTCTGGCCTAAAATCAAACTGGCTAAGAGTGAGAAGATCTCTATACAACGAGAACCTCAAAGCCGCAACCTAGTATCGACGCTTCCTACTCAAAGCATCTCCTACAACGTTCACCTTTCCTGGGTAATACTGAATTGCGAACTCGTAGTCCTTGATGAACTCAATCTATCGTCGTTGCCTCTGATTAAGTTCCTTCTGGGAGAAAAGGTACTTCAGACTCTGGTGGTTTATGAAAAGCTCGAACTGAACTCCATATTGTTAGACCCTAGAGGGGGGTGATTAGGGTCTTATGCTAATCTAATCCTATTTTATGCCAATTAAAACTAATTAACAAATATATTCTTGCAAGATAGATATACAAAGAGTTATGTGCAAGAATATGCAATATACACAAGGTGATATATCCTAGCAAAGAGGTATACTATATGATATATGCAAGGATATGCAAACACAATGGTAACATAAACAAATGATATAGTGGATGAAATAAACAATGAGAGAAAAGCTATAAAGATGAATAAATATAAGTGTGTTAAGCCAAACTCAAACAAGCAATATGATCACGGAGTTCGGACCTTCCGTCCTACGTCTCCGCTCCCCACTCCCGGGGAGAAATCCACTATCACGATCGGGTTTTCTACGCTCACCCAAATAATATTTACAACCACACTATGTCGGTTTTTAACGATCACCGATCAACGTATACACTCACTCACAATGTCGGTTTTCAACGTTCACTGATCAACGTCCACTCCTCACACTCGGTTTTCTAGTTCACCGAAAACTTCACAACAACACACTCAGTTTTCTAGCTCACCGAAAACCTTATAACATTCTCAATGTAACAATAAATGGTTTGTTGTCTCATACAAGGTGAGAACTTAATTAAGCACAACTCAATGTTACAATCTCTCATAACCCTAATATACTATGTATGTAAATACAAAAAGCTCAATGTGGGTGTGTGTAACAAAGAGGTAAATCAAATCTAAACTCAATACAAAACTAGATTTAATAAAATGATAATCAAATTAATATGCAAATGTAAAGCTAGATAATTTAGAAATGCTTCTCTGAAAAACAAGATGGAGAGATGGATTAAGATTAAGCTCAATCAATGTAGATGATCTCCTCCACTTGTGTAAAACTTCTTCCCAAACAAAAACTCTTTTAAACAAACACTAAACAAACTTAAACCCTTGTTAAACTCTTGTTTAAAAACTTCTTGGATTGCTTAATAGAACTGAGGTATAAGGGGGTATTTATAGAAACCCCAAAGCTAAGAAAAAACCAAGAAAAGACCCAAAAACCAACTCAGCAACGGCTCTGGAAACTAGCCGTTAGAACTGATATGACAGTGCGGCAGTCGACCGCGGCGGTCGACCGCGAGCAACAAAAAAACAGAACTATGGCTCTGGACAAGCGGCGGTCGACCGCGAAAGTCTCTGGACTACTTGCGATCGACCGCCACAGTCAACCGTGAGCCAATAAAATACATACTGAGTTTCTGAACTCAGGGGCAGTCGACGGTGGCGGTCGACCGTAGACTGAAACATAGCTGAAAAGCATATTTCTGAATTTAAAACCTTGTTTAAAAATATCAAACAAATTCAGAAAAATGTAAAACTTTGGAGAATGATTGTAGACATGATAATAAACATGCTACAATGATTGGTTTCTAAAAAGGACTTCCCAAATAAAAAATATCATTATTTTACAAATAGGCCAAAACATGAAAATGTAAACATATGAATTTTGACATTTTGGCTAAACCATGTTTTGAAACTTTACACAATGATTATGTAGACTTAATAAAATATGTATATGATTATTGTTAAGTCCAAAAACTAAGAATACAATATTTTTACAAATACAATAGAAAATAAAACATATGAGTATGTATATGAAAATATATTTGTTTCATATCTAAGTAGTTAAACCAAATCACAATAATAAATATGAAATATATAATTTCATATTTGTAAACATGAAAACCCAAAACCATGCATGTATATATATAACTATATATATACATAGAAACCAAATACGTGTGTGTATATGATATTGAGCTTAAGGTACTTAACACACATAATATAAAACCTAAACTAAGTTACCCAAGCTAGATCTTGATCTTCAATAAGCTCGACTTGGTACACTTGTGGATGAACCTTGAACTTGGATCTTAAACTTGAATTGTACATAGCTTCACCTACTATTCCGCCAACCTCCATTAGATATTATCGTTGAAGCGCAATCCATCTAACCTCCAACTCGTTGTTTGCCTAGAATAAATACAAAAACACAAACACTTGAAAAACAACATTAGAAGTAAATTATTTGTTAAACATCATCAAAACAAGAAGGTCAACACATATAAGTAGTGTCTCCACTCATTCAGCGCGAATACCACCGCTGCTAACTCTAAATCATGAGTAGGGTAGTTCTGCTCATGCGCCCTCAATTGCTGTGAAATGTATGCTACTACCCTCTGAGTCTGGATCAAGACACCTCCCAAACGTGCTAATGACGCATCCGTATATACAACAAATGTCCTGTCACTGCTCAGAATAGTAAGAACTAGCGTCGTAGTCAACTTAGTCTTCAAGGTATCAAAGGCTTTCTGGCACTCCATGCTCCAAGTTAATTGTACACCCTTCTTCGTAAGGCGTGTAAGTGCTACTGCAATCTTCGAGAAGTCCTGAATGAACTTTCTGTAATAGCTGGCAAACCCCAAAAAGCTACAAATCTCGGTAACCGTCTTCGGTGGTTTCTAATCAAGAACTGCTAAAACTTTAGCTAGGTCCACTTCTATACCTTCTCTGCTGACAACATAGCCAAGAAATCTGACTTCAAAAATCCAAAACTCATACTTGCTAAACTTAGCATATAGCTGATGCTCCCTCAAAGTCTGCAAAGCCAAACGTAGATGCTGCTTGTGCTCCAACTCCAATCTCGAATAGATAAGAATATCATCGATGAATACAATCACGAACTGGTCCAAGTATGGATGGAAGACCGGGTTCATCAGATCCATGAATACCGTGGGTACATTGGTCAACCCAAATAGCATGACCAAAAACTCGAAGGATCCATATCGACTCAGAAAAGCGGTCTTGGAAATATCCATCTCCCGAACCTACAACTGATGATAACCAGAACAAAGATCAATCTTTGAAAAATACTACGCTCCCTGTAGCTGATCGAACAAGTCATCAATCCGAGGCAAATGATATCTATTCCAGATAGTGACTTTGTTCAATTCACGCTTCTTCTTCACGAAGAGGACCGGAGCTCCTCACGGAGAATGACTCCGACGAATAAAGCCCTGAGCTAACAACTCATCCAACTGGGCCTGTAGTTTCCTCATCTCAGCAGGTGTCATACGATAGGGTGCTTGGGATATCGGGCCTATGCCCGGCTGTAATTCAATGTAGAACTCAACCTCTCTCACAGGAGGCAACCCAGGTATGTCCTGAAAAACATCCTGATAATCTGAGATAACTCTAGTCTCGCATATATCCGTACTCTAATCCCTAAGAATCACCTCCTTGATATACGCCAGTAATGACTCCTCAAACTAGTTTCCCTGAGAAGTTGCTACAACTAACTCGGACCCATCAGATGCTCGCAAACTGACTGTTTTCGCAAAACAGTCGATACTGATGTGGTAGGAAGATAACTAATCCATACGAAGAATGATATCGAATTCTAACATGCTTAACACTATCAGATCAACAACGAACTCAGACTCGTCTAAACCGATAACACACCTCCTACAAATGCTCTCCAAGAGCGACATCTCACCTAGAGGGGTGAAAACTGACAAAGGAACGTATAGAGGCTAAGCTACAAGCTGAAGTCTAATCATAAAAGCATAAGATATGAAAGAATGCGAAGCTCCTGAATCGAAAAGAATACGGGCTGGAAAGGAGTTCACGGAGAATGGACCCTCCACTACGGCCCCGCTCGCATCATGATCACGAGGAACTACTGCATACACTCTGCCTGTGACTAGAAGCCGCTCTGCTGCTGGAGGTGGGGCATATGGGACTACCTGCCCCTGAGGAACCTCTTGAACTGCATGAACCTGTCCCTCAATCTACGAAACTTCAGGCGGTGCCTCAAGTCTCATCTGCTAGCCCTGACCTCGGCCCTGGAATCTGTTCTACTGCTGATTCTGCCCTCTCTCTTGCTGAGCTCCTGCTGGTGCACTACGACACTCTGATGCTTTGTGGCCAAGCTTGTGACACTTAAAACAAGTATCCTGGAATTTGCGCTACTGAGGCGCTCTCTGATCTTGCTGGGGTCCTCTCCTATGAGGGCCTTGTTGCTGCTACTGCTGGGGTCCTGAAAAAGGCCTTTTATTCTTGCACTTATCCTTAGTATTCGTTTCCTTGTCCTTCTGGAACATAGCTGACTCATTCTCCTGTGATATGGCAGCATCCGCTACCTCTCATACTGAATAGAACCTCCTAGAAATAAGGTATCGATGAAGGTTAGGGCAAAGTCCTACTAAAAACATCTGTGCCTAGAATTCTCCCGTCTGCCACATGCCCATGAAGTGAAGCAAGCTCATAAACTTGCTCTCGAAATCAGCTACTGACATGTCTCCCTGAGACAATCTGGACAAGTCGAGCTCTTTCCCGGCCTGTATCGCGGAAGAGATATACTGCTCATCAAAGAAGTAGGTGAAATCCTCCCAGGTGAGGGTCATCCTCTGTCTGGAGTAAACTGGAGCCGATACCATCTCCCCGCATCCCCTTTGAGACTGTAAGATGCCATCCTCTGCTTCTGAACTGAAGTCATATTTAGTATCTCAAGAATGTTACTCACATCCTCCTTCCATTTATGTACTGCAAGAGAATCTGATGAAACCTGAAACTCTGGTGCCCTCATCTTCTGGTATCTCTCTACTAAGCGGAGCCAAGCCTCCAGTTATGTGGCTTTATCAGCAACTGCTTGTGGGGTGGGCATCCGTGTACCCTCTAGAAAATCCTCAGTAATGTGAGTAGCTGGTGCAACCGGTGGTGGAACTACTGGTGGTGGTGGTGTGACATGATTCGTCATGAGCTCCTCAAGTGCTGCCATCCTAGCGGCTGTGGAAGCCATCAAATCTATCAAGTACTGGGAAGCTTGCTGCGGCTCAGGTGGAGCCTGCTACAACTCAGCCTGATCAGCTCTCCGGGTACGAGGTCTACCATGTCCAGCCATCTGAGCATATAGAAGAAGGTTTATAAGTTCTCGAAAAAACATATAAGAATTTCATATCATATATCATTCACTCAAATACTTTTAATATCATAAAAAAATATTTGTAATTTTTGAACACGTAAATATAACGTCCTCACTCATTCTAGAATTTCTAGCGGACTCTATACACGAATCTTAAGAAACTCTACTCAAACTCCACAACTCAACGCAGGATGATCCTAAGGATACTGTAACTAGAGCTCTGATACCAACTGTGATACCCCTAGTTTCAATAAGACTACAGTCCAATGTAAAACTAAGAATGTCAAACCTGTCAAGCACCAAACACCATGCTACGACATGCTTCACCATCACAGTCACTACCTATCTAGTAGAATCAACAACAGGTGTAGGTATAAAACAGGCAAAAGAGAGTATACAGAAAGGAAACTAAATAACAGATGCTCAGAAAAATAATCACTACCACTGATATAAATAGATAAGTCTCTAAAAAGGTAATATCTAAAATGAATACAAATGTCTCGACATAAGAATCACATGAAATGATATTAAGGCACATTGCCTATACAAAACTAGAATAAAAACTCAAATGTTTCATAAATACATCTATTGTGGAGTTCTGACATAAACTACTGGTAAAAATTTTAAAAAAATAGTAACTAGAACAACTCCATCAAGCTACGGCTCTCCGTGCACCTGGTTCATTACCTGAAAGTAGGGAAACAACGAGCGTCAAAGCACTATAGCGAGTAACATCTCAACCATTCCCAGGGGAAAGGGCTAGAAGGATAAGAAAATATCTGATAATACATATAGATAGCCAAACATCGACTGTAAAAATAAAATAGAGGTTTGATGTTTAGAAATTTACAACACGAGCATAGGTACGCCTCCCTTAGCTCAAATTATAAATAGCTAAATATCAAATTTAAAAGCTACAACATGGAGTAATAACTTTATCTCCAACCAAAATATCAATGACTTGTCATATGTCAATTACATACCTAACTCGTGGTCTGCAATAAATAAATATCAAAAGTATGATCTGTAATAGGTTAAAGTCCAACACGAGGACTGTAGTGGATTATAGTCCAACATGAGAACTTTGATGATTATAGTTCAACACGAGGACTTTGATAGCTTATAGTCGAACACGAGGACTTTAATAGTTTATAGTCCAACACGAGGACTTGATAGCTTATAGTCCAACACGAGGACTGTAATATGCAAATAGTGTCAGAAATCACATATATACCATTCACCCTCATGCTCCGGTGAATAAATCTAAGACTCATGTCTGAAGTCAACTCATGTATACCAATCTCAGTGTATAACAAACCCATATAACCCAGATATTTTGCCAGCAACACAAACCTAAGCATAACAGGATAAAAGCAGAAAAAAATACCCCAGCGATCGACCGCCTACGGTCGACCGCGACTGGAGCAGAAACTTACTGCTTCTGTGCACGACACGCGGTCAACGACCACGGTTGTAATGACCGTGAATTTTAATACTAGTTAAAATAATTTTCTAGTAT
>BQKN01014565.1:0-12773 GCA_022839385.1 Asparagus kiusianus | reverse complement strand
ATGTCACTAAGTCTGTTCATGACGCACGAGGTCACTAAGTCATGAACTACTAGGGGTTCTCAAACACAATAGGATACAAAGTACAACCAATCACGCGCAACGATATCGTGGCATATCACATAATTAAAATGAGAATCACAAATTCAAAAATAATCCTTTAAATTAATAAATTTATTTACTTCGAAGTGATTTCCTTATCCAAAATAAATCCTTTTTTTCTTGTTATAATTATCCAAAAATAATTTCATTTTCTAAAATAAACTCCTTTTAAATAATTCTAAAAACATTCTTGAAATATTCTTTTTAATTTTTCCTCTTACAAAATAATTTCTTTTGTAATTATAATTAATCTAAAATAATTCCCTTTTCAAAATAAATTCCTTTAAAATTAATATAATTATCTAAAATGATTTTGCTACCAAAATAAATTCTTTTAATTTATCTTAATTATTCTAAAAATGCTATTTATCATATCCTCATGATTTATCTAATATTATTCATCAACAATCCTACTCAGATAAATATATCACAAACTAATCTATGTAACCAATTACTATCAGATATAAATATCAAAAATGACAAGTCAACGAGCAAGAGGGATCTTTCCTACGAGACTGTGGGGTCTAATGACGAGGCTACGATGCCGATGCGGACGCGGCATGTAGCGATCGAGGTGACGTTGACAGCGGCTTGGATTTGGTTCAGGCACGGGTGTTCAGCACGGTTGAGCTCATCAGGGGTTGGTTCTAAAGGAACTCGACGACGAGGAGATTAGGAGAGGAGACGACGATAGCAGGGGCAGCGGCTCGGTGACGATCAATGGGGTTCGACAGACTCGGCGTGGTGTGCTCGGTCGTCGGCGAGTGGCGGCCAAGGCAGTGGTGAACGGGGAGGAGGCTCAGGGGAAGGCGACTACGGCTGTGGGTTGAGGACGGCGAGAGGGGTCGAGCAGCGGCTGAGGGCTCGGCTACTGGTTGCGACTGGCTAAAGGACGAGGCCGACGAAGCAAAGGGGAGACTGGAGGGTGGCTGGCGGTTGCGTCGAAGGCCTGAGGGCGACGATCTCGGCGGAGACGGCGACGAGGTCAGGGGTGGTGGATTGAGGTCACGACGAGCGATGGCGGGTTGGAAGGAAGGTCGTCGACGGATCTCGGAGGGGGTGGCTGCTTGGATGAGGCGGTGGGTGGTCGGAGCTTGGACGAGGGTGTGGCAGTAGGCTGAGGAGGTCGGGCCGGCAGGGAGGAGCGGTAAGGGAGGTGACAGCTCGAGCGAGGCTGTCGGGGTTAAGGTGAAGAGAGAGATTGAAAGAGATGAAGAGAGAGAGGAGGGAGAAGTACAGTGGCGGCTGATGTGAACAGGAAAAAAAAACGAAAGATAAAGTGTATATATATAGGGTATATTAGGGTTAGGGTTAATGATTAAAATAATTAAAATAAATAATTTTGGGTACTTAAAAATTAAACTAATTACATATAATTATCTATAATTAAAAACGTACATGTTGTGCTAATACAACAGTTGATACGAAATAGTCGAAATATACTCATATTGTACAATTAAATAAGAATAATTAATAATAAAAATATATTTACTTACATTTAAAATCAAATAATTATGGGATAGTTATATACACAATAAAATGTACCAGTTATACTAATACGACATATAATATGTAATAGTAGAAATAATACAATAAATTATACAAATAATACGTAATTAATAATACAACGTATTATACGAAATAATACATAATAATAATAATAATACAACATATCATTTAAAATGATACGTAATAGTATCGGTAACATAACAGATAAATACTAAAAAATTTCACTAAACTAAATTAATTTATAAATATCAAAACCATTTAAATAAATATAAAACTTAGACTTTAAATCATAGAAAATTTCTAGAAAATCAAGAAAAATACAAATACTCTTTTAAAAATCATAATTAAATATTTTAAAATACTAAAAAAATTATTTTAACTAGTATCAAAATTCATGGTCCTTACAGAGAGATGGATTAAAATGAAGCTCAAACAATGTAGATGATCTTCTCCACTTGTGAAAACTTCTTCACAACCAAACAAGCTTTAAACCAAACTTAAACACACTTAAACACCCTTTAATTTTTTTTTAAACTTTTCTTTTTGTTGGTAGGAGAATTGAATGCAATGGGGTATTTATACCTACTCAAAACTTTAGAAAAACCCTACTGAAATGACACGAAAGCCCTCAAAAAAACTAAGGTGGAACTATCCGTTAGAATCCAACGGATAGTTCGGTGGTCGACCTTGAGATTTGCGCGGTCGACCGTGAGCACCTCCAGAAACTCATTCTGGGCTCTGGACATCATCCGGTCGACCGTGACGGTCGACTAAGAGACTCTCTGGACTGCATCCGGTCGACCGTCATGGTCCACCGCGAGCCATTAAAAACATACTGAGTCTCTGGACTCAAGGCGGTCGATCGTGGCAGTCGACCGTGGCAGTCGACCGCAAACAGGCACATGAAATTATCAGGTTTTAAAAGTTGTTTTTCTGATTTTGAAACCCTGTTTAAAAATATCATACAAATCTAGAAAAAAATGTAAAACTTTGGAAAATGATTGTAGATATGATAATACACATGCTATAAAAACTGGTTTTCACAAAGCATCTCCCAAATGAGAAATCTCCACATTTTACAAAATAGTCCAAAACATGTAAATGAAAAACCACTTGTTTTTTTACATTGGACATAAACCATGTTTTGAAACTCTATAAACTGATTTTATATACTTAAAAAAAGATATAAACTATTGTTATGAAGTCTATAAACAATGAATACAATATTTTCATAAAATACAATAGAATACGAAACATACGAGTATGTATATGAATATATATATTTGTTTCATATCTACGAAATTAAACCAAAACAACTTATCCACATAGAAAACGAACATGTATAAATAATTTTTGGAATTTGTTTGTAAAAACTTTGTTTGTGGATAAAACCAAAAACCAAGATCTGTATATATATAACTATATATATATATACATAGAAACCAATAAAATGTGTGTGTATATGATTGAGCTTAAAGTACTTAACAAACATAATATAAACTCCTAAACTAGATTACCCAAGCTATAGGTCTTTAATAAGCTCGACTTGGTATACTTACGGATGAAGCTTGAACTTGGATCTTCAACTTGAATTGTGTAGCTTCACTCTACTATTCCGTCAACCTCTAGTGGATTTGATCGTGAATGCTCGATTTCATCCATTCTCTGACATGTTGTTTGTCTACAATAAATTGAAAACCATAAATACTAGACAAACAATATTAGTCGTAAATTGTTTGTTAAACATCATCAAAACAAAAAGGCTAACAATGTTGTTGGATGCTCAAACAACTTATTGACTGTATCTGAACAAGTGAGGACCAGGTCTTTCATCGTCACTATCTTCCTTTGAGAAGGGATCTGATGGTGGAGATATCTCCCCTTTGCTACAAATTAACTCCTTTTCACCCACTGCCTTAGCAGGAATGACGAGGTTCGTTCAAAGTGAGTCTTGGATGCACTTCCTCGTCATACAAGACGACCAAAACGGTATATGTATATCAGGGTTATCATACAGCCCCTACATTACATCATCAAGAAATGGTGAATACTCTAAATTGTCATTTAGTTCCTTTTCGATAAGTTGTCAATTACAACTATTATCTGACGGTTCTCCACCATCAAGATTGATTACAAAGGGTACAATGTCATTTAATACAAAATCTCTATTGTAATCAAGCCCAGCCTCGGCGTCAGCTTCTTCTCCACTATCCATGCCTTGGGCTGATGGTTCAGTATCGGATTCAGCACCGTAAAGAAGGAAAACAATGAAATAGTTTTCCAATCCTTTAAACGGTTGCTTATCCACGACCACCGTCTTGATCTTGTTTTTAGACACTGATGGAGGGTGGAAGGGACTACAACATTACTATAGATCCAACGTCGACCCAATAGTAAGTTATAAGAGGTCTCTGCATAGATCACATAGCTTATGACCTTCGATTTTAAATCTCTGAGTTGATACTTTTCCCGGATTTTACCAAATGGCCTAGACCCACTGGTGTTAAATCAATAAATAACAGTGCCTGTGGATGCTAACTTGCTAGCGAGAATTTCGAATTGGATCTGGTTGACAACGCTGGAACTGATGTATCCGGTAAAATACAACGGTCTGTCATGCTTTGAGTTCCTCGTTTTCATGTTCTCTTTGGTAAAGGTTATGCAGGAGAATTGTTTGGCCGCGAGATTGTAGTGCTAAACTGACGACTCTGGCTTTTCGGGGGCTGGTCTGATCTGAGTGAGAAACACATCGGAATCAGCTAGAGCTTTTTGTAAAGCCTCCTAGGTGTCTTTAGATAGATGTAGTAAGTCATATAGAGTTATCCTCACTATGATGTTAGTCAGTTGGGCCATAACATCAAAGCGGTATGGAGCATTCAAACTTCCCGGTTTATCTCTCCTAATTGGACGATTGAAACAAGATTGCTTCGGGTTTTGAACCTTCGTGTGCTGGTGTTCCTTTTGTTTAGCCGAAGCCTCCCTCTGTTTATTAGTTGATGGCTACTAAGGTTCTTCATGAGACTTTGGCGTGGTCGTGACCATTCCCTGCTCAGCTAATTGATTGGTAACCTTTGGATAATTGAATCGATACTCGTTCCTGCTTCTAGTGACAAAGGCTAGTTCTTTGCTGGTCACAAATGCTTCATGCTCATCATCAAAATGTAGGAAGGTAGAGATCCCTTCATCATTTTCCTCAGGAATCGCTGTAGTGGCGCAACAAGACTTTCCCTTAGACTTGGATTTCTTCTTAGAAGAGGACCCCGTCCACTGTTCGTCTTTGAGTAGATCTGGACGGACTATGGCACTAGCCCCTTCTGGCGCTGTCCGTGAGGATCGTCGTTGACGGCCTTGATTTCCACCTTCGTCACGGGTTCTGGTTGAAAACATGTTAGGAGAACAATCCCGAAGTTGATAGTAACTGCGTTTGCATATACCTTCTTTTCCTTGGGTTGCTTCGCAGTGATGATCCCATTGTCAATTAGGGCTTGGATTTTGTCTTTGAGTGCATAACATGTCTTAGTGGGATGATGAACCACCCTATGGAATGCATAGTATTTTGGATTTGTAGTCTTCTTAGCTTTCTCCTGGTCAGTGATTAGAGGCAACTTGATCTTGTTGTTCTCCAGAAGGTATTTGAATATATCGGGGACCTCGTCTTCCTTAAAAGAATACTCCTTTAGGAACTTTGGTTCCACAATCATCTGTTGCCTTTGAGGTCTCTGTTGCCACTGAGACGATGACTGCTACAGCGCTTACAGTTGTGCTTGTTGTCGAGGCTGTAGTTGGAATGTCTGATTCACGTCCATTGTCTTTGCTGGTGCCGTCCCTCTACTACGAGGGATGAAGTTATGCTTAGGGAGATTCAGTGCCGCTTGGCCTCTCTAATCCTTCTTCCTCTTGAGGTAGTGTTCGGCTTGCTCCCCATGCACCTTCAGATCTTTCCAGGTTTTAGACAGTGCTGTTCTCATGGCTTCTAGCACATCCAAAGAGAGGTTATTGTGACAAGTTTGGAGGATAAACTCCTCAGTGACCGGGTCTCGGCAATTCATTACCTTGTTCCGGAAGCGTTTAACGAAGTTGACGATCGTTTCTCCGTCTTTTTTGCTTCTCATCTAACAATTTATTAACCAATTGACACCTCAGTGTCATCATCGAAAAAGTTGGTGAGAAACATACTCTCCATGCTATCCTAACTATTAATACTTTCTGGCTTGAGACGGAGGTACCAATCGAAGGCAGCTCCGCAAAGGGTGCCAACGAATGACCGAATCATCAAGGGTTCATTACTAGAGATCACTTCTAGGTGAGACTTAAAGTAGATTAAATGTTGAGTGGGTGAACCTCTCCTGTCGAATAGCGTGAAGTTGATCAGGTTAAACTTTGCCGGATACGGAATTGATTCCCACTCTCTAGGATACGGACATGGAATCTCGGTCTTCTTTACCTCTTTAGCAGACATTAATGCATTGATCTTGCTCTCTAGGTCTTTTATTTTCTCGTCCTCACTTGTATTTTTCTTCGGATGATTCCGGAGAGGAACAACTGGACCACCCCCAGTGTTGTTATCCTCAGTGGGATAACCCCTAGCATTTTGGTCAACAGGAGGGGTATCAGCATTTGGATTTTCATCCACGTCTGAATCACTACCTCTTTGATTAGTAACGTTGCGACGACTTGATTCACCAATCTAATTTGATAAGTCTTGAATCTATTAATCACGCAATTCCCTTATCCATTACACAATCATTTCTATTTCGAATTTGAAATTATCTTTCTGCTTGTCCAAAGCATCTTCGAGGATTTTAGCCATTTGTTCATCATTGATCTCACACCTCACGAGATTGTCATGTGCTGGACACCGTATCTTCGGAAGCGATCATAGAGTTAGCATCTGACGTTTTATCCTCTGAGGAGTGTCCTCTATTCGGTCTAGGTTGTCTAGTTCCTGGATATAACCAAGTGATGCACTAAGATGCCTCCGAGAAAGAGTTAGGGCTGTAACGCCTTGTCGATTTTCTTTTATCGGCCACATTAATGGTAACTTCTGCAAGCTCGTCATCATGACCGACATATTTCTTCTTGTAGAAGCGTCTTGATTTAGATTTGGACACTTCGGTGGAGATTCTTTCGAATACCGAGACCCCCCATGGAGCGGTCTTAGGGCAGCTACACTTTGATAATGCTACCCTAATTAACCTCTCACAAGGACAATAATAGTCTAATTATGGGATACTTTCCTTTTAAGATTTCTTCGTACCCCAGCCTGATAGTACAACTCATCGGCATTGTGGCTGGAGCAACCTATCGGTGGTTGGTTTGAATTCCTATGTATAACGTTGTCGTATTCCGACGAACACATTTCCTTCTTAGGACTTAACACCTCGTTGGCATTCTCAAGAGTCACTTATTTGGAACTAGGCATTCATGAGCACGGGGCCTCAACGGGCTCTTAGACTTCAACTTATAATCCGAGGTGAGCGGTTACAAATACTTTCTTAATATGGGATGACTTTGACTTGTTGGGAGGACGTGTACGACTCCTAGTCCGAAGAGTCGCTCGGGATTTGTTTATCGGACCTAAGCATTATTTAACTTGAGCTTTGCCCTAATCCTTGTGCAAAGGACCAATGCGATCTGCCATCCTCATTTTGAATTTGGATAGGTCCACGCTGCCATGAGGCTTCACCGGAGGTACATAATCAGATGGAGCGGGATCAGAGGCTGTTGTAGGCTGAGAAACACGTGCAGAGCTGGGACCATGTGCTAAACACCCTTGGTGTTTCGCACCAGGTGCGAAACACACTTGGTGTTTTGCACTAGGTAGCGTTGTTTCAGTTGTTTTTGGTGTTGTTTTTGGCGTTGTTTTGACCTTCGACACCCAGACTTATTTAGATTTCGGCGATTCTTTGGCCACCTCTTCCTTCTGCAACTCTTGTGACTTCTGCACAAGAATCCGTGTGTGCGCAAGAAGTACGTGGCGCTTCTTGATGCGCTCCTCAAGAGTCAAACTGGATCGTTTGACACGGACCCACTTGTTGGTTGAGGAGTTCATTACTTACAGCGGCAGTGGCTTAGTTGTTCGACGCCTCCTAAATTCTAAATCTGTTTGATAGCGGAGTCTGTCCACCTGCTCCAGAGCTTTGGCAAACTGACGGGGCAGACTTTGGTGCCTCTTCGTCAGAATTAGCGTACCTTCAACGGGAAACTCCTTGATTGATGAGGAGTTGTTCTCAGCATCAGATCTGACCTTCTTAGGTGATAAAGAGGCGATAGGGTGAGAATCAGCGCTCTGTGTCTTCAGATCCGAAGACCAACAAACCTTTTTCAACGAAGAGGTCTTCCTGTGCTTGTAAGGAGAGGAGGATCTGGAGGAGGAGGTTGAGACGTACTCCTCAAACTTCTGCTGGTTGAACTCATACGCGACCTCTGCTTCAATCGGGATCTATTATGACACGATAGCCTTGGTAGCGAGGCTGTTGGCTCCTGCTGTGGTCGCCAACGTGTTTACATCAAAAATTGATTTCTTAGTGGAATCCTTTACAATCATTTACCGACTTTTACAGATTCAAAATAGATAAGTCTTTTTATAAGACTTCTTTACACAAAAGAAATAGATCAACAATTCCCTAGAAACACACGCAGAGGACGTTTATCACCCACTGCTTGCGTGGGGTCTTTGCCTGTGCCGAGGTTTATCCGTGGACCACCACAGATCAGATCCGGTTGATTTTGTTGTCTTATAAAGGAAATAAGAAATTGAAATGAATGACTCAGCAAGGTGAGACAAACACTGTTCTCGAGATCAAATCAAAGTTTGATCTCAAGGGAAGCAAAATAATGGGTGCTGAAGGGTTGCAGATCTGTCGAACTCCTCCTCTTTATGTTAAAGAGCTCATAGATCTCTCTTCCTCCTCTCTAAAATTCGTGCTCCTCTGCTGTTCAAAATGGCAGGGCTTTGTCGACAGCTCTATATTCCCAATCCCCCATGTATAGGGGCCCTAGGGCTGTATTTATAGGCTTCAAAAGCTCTATTTTCAGATAAGAACGGATGATTTGATATCATCTTCAATTATAACCACTTTATCATATTCAATGATAGCCCCAAATCAGTTGGGGAGGTTCTGGGATGAAATCGTATCCAAAAGGGGTGAAAACAGATTTACTGGGCGAGAGACATGGCTAGTGTCTCGCCTTTGGGCCGAGACGTGATTAGTGGTGTCTCGCCTATTGGGTGAGACACCACTGGTGTCTCTCCTATTTGGGTGAGACGCCGTTGGTGTATTTCCATTGTTTTGCCTCTAACTCTCCTGTCCAATCTCGGTATGAAGTGATCCAAAATACGTTGGAAAACTGGAGAGGAGGTCTACAACCTCCCATGGGTAAAATACACATGGAGTGAGTGAGACAAGAGAGGTGCTTCTCTCTTTGTAGGTGAAACATAACTCCTGGTCGAGTTGTTTCTTCGTTATTTTGCTATCCCATTGACTCGTATGCATTGTCAACTCGCTACAGCATCAGATAGTCCTCCTTGACTTGAATAATGATGTTCATTGTTTTTTCTCCATCTCGAGCTGTGTGCGGGATCCTATAGGTAATTTTTGACGTCTACAGTTGATATTATGCACTAGGCCTGAATAACTCAATCATAGTGAACATACATCATGTGGGTGCCCTCTTCGACTAGGTTTTCAAATCAAATGAATCATTCCCTTCAAATATCAAAGAAAGTTATTCATGACTTGATACACATGAATACATTATATCTTTCTTCGTTTCTCTTTCTTACTTTATCATGGTTTATACTTAATTAAGTTTTTTTGGTGGTGGAGAATTAGATGCCTCCACTCACAGTCATAATGTACCTCAAACTAAAAACTTTCGTAGTTTAAACAAAAAACATTCTTGATTTAGCACCACGAGGGACATGCCCAATACAAGCAATCATTGTCATCATGTATATACCATATCATTATGGCTAATCATGCATGCATTTAGGCTCAAGTCTTATGATAATGATCCGAACAAAGAAAACTATAAAACCCCGTGAATTTTAGAAAATAGTGTGAATTATATTGATAAATGAGCTCTAATTATGATAAATATCATTTATGGATGAATGAGTATACTAACAATTGTTTTGAGATCAATTTAGAGTATATATGAGAGTATATAAAGGTTAAACATGCACAAAGAAGAAATCTAAAAAAATAACTAGTTAAGAGTATATCTACATTACACACCGATATAGTTCGAATTACACACCGATATAGTATGAATCTGGAAAAACTAAAAAGATAAAGGTTGTAGGTATCTTCAATAGCTTTCTAATGTATCTTAAATCACCTTATTCTGAGATTTTATGTGAAAGTTACAGTCAAAATACCGAAGACTATTTTCCCAATCTGACTAGGTTTCCTGTTTCGGGTTTGGGCTATTTTGATTCGAGTTTGTAGTTATATATATACATGTTTACACACGAAAAACACATCTTTTTATCAGTATTCCAAACTCTAGTAGCCCCTCTTCCTCTCTCTCAAACCCTAATCATAATTTGTGAGATTTGGGAGAGTTCTTGAGGCGTTTGTCGAGAGGAAGGCGAGATTTTGCGACTTTGGTGAAGAGGGATCTTGCACACACGAATTCAGGGGTTCAACATGAAATTTGAGATAGGATCATCTTCCTCCAAACCTTTCCTGAAAAATAATTCAATATTTAATATGTTTAATTGATAAATCTCATGTTTAAGTTTAACCTAATGTTTTAAAATCTTTGTTTATGATGTTTATCTTTAAACCAATGTAAAAATCAGTAGTTTTGTTTATATTAGTTTGATGATCATGATCATTAGGGTTGCTTTTATTTTTTTAATTTATTAATTATGTTTAAATCATAATTAAACCCTAGTTTAACAATTAATTGAGTTTTCTTATTAATTTAAGATGTATAAACCCTAGGTTTGTGATACTTAAGTGACGTGAACGTTTTAAATTATTTTATATCTGTTCAATGATTAGTTCCAATCATGCTTAGTTAATCATGTTGATAATTTATGTTTTATTTAAAAAATTTTGGTTAATTTAGATGCTAAACCATAACTAGATTAATTCTAGTCATGTTGAGTTAATCCCTATAAAGCAAATATGAAAGTATAAATCTTATTATATGACTCATATTAATAAAATTAAGTTGTTGAATAAAATTACAAAAATACAAACGCCAAAACCTGATCTGTGAAGATTTTCTCTAGCCGGTCAACCGACAAATGATAGCCGGTCGACCGGTGAGATCCTGTGAGTGCACATTGTGCACGTTTGCGTTCGGTCGACCGGTGCCCTAGGGGCAATCGACCGACCTGTGTTCTCTTTTGTATGAAGTATTGTTTTTTACACCTTTTGTTTTCAAACGCGGGGTTCGAGGCACACGATGATACACATACAATAATGAGTATACATGTATAGTGTCGTATCACACACATGAGTATCCCGAAGAGGATTAATACAGTTATAGTTTCGATTAGATGGGAGATATAAGTTATTTAAACATTATATGCTTGTATGGATATCGTTGATGAGCACTGCTCAGTACTACTTTGGATAGTGCGTCGATATACCATTAGTACAGGTCATTGAGTCGGGTTTTAGGATGCTTGATCTAGTAGTCCATCCTGCACGTAGATGCGATGAGGCTTGTGAGCCGTATACCTAGGATGCCTGATTTGATAGTCCGTCACGCACGTTAATACGATGAGACTAATGAGCTGTGTACACTTTTAGGATGTCGATTTGGTAGTCTGCCCCGCATGATAATGTGATGAATTATAAACTTTGCAAGGATTTGCATTATAATAATTATCTAATAGCCTAAGTCTTAGTGGTCGCCATTTATGAACATGACTCATCGCTAAGTTATATATGACCGAGGTAATTTACTCTTGTAAGTACGTGGGATTATATGCAGTTGTTTACATTATCTTCCAAAGGATAGCGGAAGATATTTTTGATCCGATATTGTGATGATTTTACTTTCTTGTATTGCTATCATTTATTCTTAGTTCGGATTGATAATTAGCAATTCAAAATTTAAGGCATATGGTATATACATGAGGGTTTCCTTGTTTGGATTATTTCGCTCGACGTACCAGTCCCGTGTTGTGAGTTTCTAATTATTGATTCTATTTAGATTGTTTATTTTTAGTTCAGTATTGATATTTAGTTGTCTACAATTTGAGACATATGGTATATACATGAGGGTTTCCTTGTTTTGATTATTTCGCTCGATGTACTACGTCTCGTGTTGCAGGTTTTTAAATATTAATTCTATTTAGATACATGGTAAATGATCTAGGTAGACTATGCTTAATAGATATAGCCTCCATCACATCTAGTAGCCCTTCCCTAGGGGGCGGATGGAGATGATTTTGCTGTAGCGTTCTGATGCTTTTGTTGTTTCTCTTTTTATTATTCAATTCCTTTCAGGTAGCTGTTCAGAGTTTCGGAGAACCGCAAGATTACAGACTTTTAGCATAGTCGCAGTCATATATTTTTAGTAGATGAGACTCCACCATAGTTGATATTTATCTCTAGACATTTAGAGTTTTGTATTTTATCTTGTAAAGGCTGTGTGACTTAGTTTATTTTCAGTTGACTCATATTGAGATACTTCATATTTATATTAGACTTCAGTTGTATTCGGTTTATTCAGTTGAGACATGATTATATACATTAGATTTATCTTTCTACATCATGTCTATTATATTTATTTCCCTTATTTTACCTGTTTTGTATCTGCACTTGTATTTGATTCCACTAGAGAGATATTACTATGATGGTGAAATATGTTGTTGCACAGTGTGGGTACATGGTAGGTTTGACATCTCTGGGCTCGTCCTAGACTGCAGCTATGTGTGAAAACATCGGCATCACAGTTGGTATAAGAGCTTTAGTTCCAGTATCCTTAGGATCATCCTATGTTGATTCATAGAGCTAAAATAGAATTACTTAGTATTCATGTATAGAGTCCACTAGGAATTCCTAGAATGGGTGAGGACATTATATACGTGTATTTCAAAATTTTCAAAATTTTTTATGTGACAACTATTTTTTACACACACACACACACATTATATATATATATATATATATATATATATATATATATATATATAT
>BQKN01014564.1:0-14680 GCA_022839385.1 Asparagus kiusianus | reverse complement strand
TCGATCAGGTGAGCCCACTAGCTCAGGTGGGCTCTCCTCTGTCAATTGAGTCCCCAAAGCTAGCAGATTCAATGTCCCAGGCTAGCCTGACATTTTAGGTGAGCTCCACTCTAGCAGCAGACTCTCCCATCTAGGCGGAGTCGACGGTTCATGCGAGCCCACCAAATCAGGCGGGCTTCGTTCCTTGAAATGACATTCCAGATCGGGAGAGCTCGACATTTCAGGTGGGCCCACTCCTATTTTAGGCCGACTCCATCCTTCAAGGTACACGACCGAGTCAAGTAAGCTGCCTAAGTCGAGCAGGTTCTAAGACTCAGCCGGATAACGTCCTCAAGCAGACGAACCCCGCCCGCCAGCAGTCGGTTGAGGGTCACTAAGATCCCCGAGCTCACCAGCAATCAGTTAGAGCTCGCCAACATTCTAGACCCCATCTGTCTTGATGAGGTCAGTTGGAGTCGACACTTGGGAAATTCCCCAAGTGTTCTCATGTCAGCTCTGTTGAGCCCCCTCCAAGCGACTACACATATGGTCCTTCTAATGCTGGGGGTTACCACCACCAACCTGTAGGGGATCTCAGGGATCATCTAACCCGTAAGCATACTATTCACGAGGACAATCCTCAGTGTCATTGCGAGAGACTCATCCAGACGGTACTTGCTGACTGCTAGTGCACCGAGCTGCCGAGGCCATCAGTGTTCAAGAGGCTTTCTCAACAGTCTCCTAAACCAAGACTTCCTCACTGGAGACTCAATCGTCAGAAGAAGCAAGTTGCCAATGCCTTAGAGCTCCTGGCAGCCGCAGTCAACATGGCAGGGAAGGGTAAATCATGGCATTCGGATTCATCAAATCCTAAATATACCCCGAGATTCAGATGGCCACCTGTTGAAAATAGGGGTGTACACCAACGCACTCGTCTTCAAACAGGAGTGGCTATCCTATTTGATTATGCCCGTTTGTTGCCTATCTATGATAATGAGGATGAGGTGTGCTCAGCAGCATCAACATTTCAAACCTCAAGCTCAGCCTACGACAAGCATGCAAAGGTACACATGGCAGAATCCTCGGAAGACTTGGCCAAAAAGTTTGAGGAGCAGCAGGCGACCATCAACTCTCTAAAAGAGCAGATGGCACAACTTCTGAATAATAATAAGAAGAAGAGAACTTCACAGAACTGACAAAGACCCTCGAGGAACAGAGAGCGAGAGCTTAATCCTCCTCACACGACTGAAGAAGAGGATAATCAAGGATCACGTTCGGATTATTCCCACAAATCTTCAGAAAGGATGTCTTGCTCTGGTAGCACTCCTCAGGACAAGAGATTCGATGAATTCTAGAGTCACCTCAACACCCTCAAGCTTAAGAAGAATATGAATGAGCTGGGGGTGCTTAGACCATATCCGCTCGAATGGGACATGGTTTCCTACCTGAAAAAAGTTTAAACCAATGAGCCTAGTCCAGTTTGATGGCAAGGGATCTCCTTCCCAACATATCTACTACTTCCTATCTTAGACGAGATTCCTCATAGGAAATGAAGCCATTCTCACCCGACTATTCATCGGCAACCTAAAAGGGATATCCTTTGAATGCTTTCACAAGCTAGAACTAGGCTCCATCAATGCCTAGGCCGACGTGGAGAGACTTTTCTTGACCTGTTTCTTTGACGATGATACAGAAATATCAATGGCCACCCTACTCACTGACAAGCAAAAGAAGACGGAGCCAGTCAACGATTTTATGAAGAGATTCAGGAATCAATTACTCCAGTGCCAAGACCAGGTCTCTCAAAGTACATTGGTTGAGATGTGTCGCAACAATCTCTCAATCGACATCCTATCCAGGATCGACGCGATGGAAATCTGGTCCTGAAAGGAACTTGTTCGCCAGGGCAAGCAAGTTGAAAACATGATCATGCGAATGGAAGTCGAAGAGCCGTAGTCCAAGAGCAGAACATTGGAACCAAATGCCTCTCGGAACCCTCGATCAAAGGGGAAAGAGATCATGGCTGTCGAGTCTACTCCAGCCCCCAAATCAGCTCAGTGCTCGAAGACCAAGCCATATGACCAGTGCCCTCCTAGGCGCTACGACTTCGATGAGGACTTGGTAGTGCCTACCTTCGACACTCTCCTCCAGAGCAACAGAATCAAGCTTCCAAAAATCACGAAGCTAGAGGATGCAAATAAGACAGATGACCCTAGCTACTGCACCTTCCACAGATTCATTGGACATCCCACTTCCAAGTGCTGTGTTCTCAAAGACAAACTGCAAGCACTCTACGAGGCCGGGGTCCTAACAAAGGAGAAAGTCAAAAAGAAAGTTACGTCAAAAATGATCACTCTCAAATTTGGGACGGGCCTTCCCAAGGTTCACACACCGATAGGTGTCGTACCCATTCCCAAGGCAGAACTAAAAATCATCAATGATGACCCTCACAATCAACAAGGGAAATGTTTGGTGCCACAAACTTTGCCGTCAGGACATGTAATGTGGGTGCACACCGATCTCCTCATCGATAAGCAATGGACTTCTAACAAGTCCAAAGGCAAAGCTAAGCTTTACAACTGTAGGTAATAAAAATTACCTTAATTCTTAGCAAAGAAGCTCAAAACTGACAAAAACGCTAATATCTCTCAAACCGTAAGGAATTTACCAAAATAGATAGGAGCAAACTGGACCCTTTGGGGTAGGTTTGGTTGGCTCCGTCTCGTCGAGATAGTCAATTTTCATATATAATTCATCCAATTCCGACTTACGGTTTGAAAGTTATGAACCGTTCTTCGCAGCATGTTCTGAAGCCCACCTATTAGACTGGACTTTGCCTGAATATTGAAGTTCACCTGTAATGCTAAGTTCGCTTGACAACTTAGCTCACCTAAACTGATTGAAGCTCACCAGACAGCTTCGCTTACGAGGTTCGCCACATAGTGAGGCTGACATCAAAAGACAAGGTTCGCCACGCAGCGAGGCTCGACATCAGAAGACGAGGTTCGTTACGCAGTGAGACTCGACATCAGAAGATGAGGTTCACCACATAGCGAGGCTCGACATCAAAGTTCATCACTGGGGATAAAACTCCTCTAGCAAATGAAGCCCTTTCAGGAGGCGAAGTTCATCCATAGACAAACCTTGTCAAACAGTGCCTCACCCCTTCAGAAGACAAAGTTCACCGAGAAACGAAGTTCGTTATTGAAGACGAAGTTCGCTGCCGTTATTAATGAACCTCGTTTGTCACCATCTCCAGAGGCTATATTTAAGGAGGGTTAATGACCCCATAACTCACCTATTTAAGGAGAGTTAATGACAATCAACTTACCCATTTAAATGGGAGTTAATAACCATAACTCCCTCATGATAATGGGAGTTAAAGCCCATTAACTCACTTTATAATAGTCCTAAGCCTATAAATAGGCATGATCAATATGAAAGGAAGGAGGCGGGAGATTGAGAGGCTAGTCAAAAAGCCTATCTCTCCTCCACTCTCATGGATCATCATAGATCATTGGCTAATCATTTGGCCTTGGAGCGTCGAAGCTCGTAACAAGCATGACGAGGGTCATTACAATGACGGACCTCGTCTGAAACAACAAAGCTTATCGTTGGAAACAAGATTTGAAGCACGTCAATGAAGACGAAGCTCGTCAGCTAAGATGAAGCTTGTCTAACGAACCTCGCCATGCAACGAGGCTCATCATCCACACGAAGTTCGACTGTAATGGCCACGAGGACCAAGTCATCCCATATGGGCTAAATCTAAGGAGTACGTTATGCTCCATTAATCAACATAGGCTAAATCTTAGGAGTCGGTTATGCCCACAACCTCACGATTGTAGCACGTTAATTGTGTACCAAAGCTCTATAAATAGCCACAAGCAGCTATGAAGAGGGTGTTAGCCCTTATGTTTTGATAATGTTTTACAACCACCATTCTCGGTACTAATTGCTTGTTAAGTAAAAATGTAGTTAATATATACATCAAGCATGTTAGTGCCACTTTTTTGGAGGATTAGATGGAATATACGCTACAACGATGATATCCAAAGGAGGAGGAGGCATAGTGATGGAGCAACGTTCATTCATGAACACCAAATGCAATAAGAAGCTTCATCAAACTCAAGCTATATCTATACTCAAAGAATTGTATTCTACGTGAGGATATTAGCTAGTTTTTATTTTCCCTCTAGTGCTAAAATGTAGGAAAATAATTTAGATTTTATTTGAAGCTATTGGGATATCACACACACGTTTTTCTTAGCAAGAAAAATTGTCCATGTAAAACGAGAAAAATCATTAATAATCACAAAAACATAGTGTTTGCCTCCAAGAGAGGTAACACGCATAGGACCAAACAAATCAAGATGAAGTAATTGCAAGGGTTTAGAAGTTGATACCTCATGGATGGATTTGAAAGAAGATTTTGTTTGTTTACCTTTGGCACAATCCTCACAAATTGTATCTTTGATGAAGTGCAAGCTAGGTAGCCCTTTTACAAGATTTTTCTTAGACAATTTTGATATTAACTCCATATTTGCGTGTCCAAGTCTCTTGTGCCAAATCCAAGGGTTCATCAATTGCCGCAAGACACTTCACATCTTGATTCACTAGTTCATTCATCTCAAAAATATACACATTAGATTTGCGATTAGCAATAAAAACAATTTTCTCATTCATACTAATGATGCATTTATCCAGTTTAAATGAAATATCAAACCCTTTATCACTTAATTGGCTAATGCTAAGAAGATTATGATTCAAACCATTTACTAAATAAACATCTTCAATAATGGGTGAGGGTTTCTTACCAATAGAACTGATACCAATGATTTTACCTTTCTTACCACCACCGAAGGAGACATTGCCTCCTTTAATCCTTGATAGGGTTACAAATAAATCTTTGTTGCCCGTCATATGATGTGAGCAACCACTATCAAGGTACCACATCTCCTTACATCGTTGCCGTGACGTTCCCTACAAAAGATGAAGATGAAGGTGTAATAGGTTTAGGTACCCATGTCTTGGGTCCTTGGTGGTTAGTAGTCTTGGTACCTTTGGGTACCCATATCATTCCATAAAAATCAAGGTTATCTTTGATCCTACAATGAGTAGAAATATGTCCATGTCTCATACAATATGTGCACACAAAATTTCTTTTGTATGCATGAGTGTGAGAGCCATAAGACCTATTTCTACCATGATGATAATTAGCATAAGCATGAGTGGGTCTAGTCCTACCACTCTTAATCTCTAGTCTTTCAATCTTTGATCTTAATTGCTTATTCTCGAAATCGAGATCTCCTAGCAATTCATCTTTTAAAGCAAGAGAGGTAGTTAATTGTTCTAGCTTAATATCACAAGAGGCATGCAATTTTTTAAAAGAAGAGTATTCTTTAGACATTCTCTTAAATTCAAAGTTCAACTCTTCTAAAGCCATAGCTATGTCACATTGCATATAGAAAGATTCACTTTCGGCCTCGGATATTACCTCATGTTCATTTGCCATGAAACAAACATTTGGGTCATGAAGAGCAAGTTTAGCTCCCTCATCATCACTATCTGAATCACTTGGTTCGGATTCTTCCCATCCGGCATACATAGCCTTTTTCTTCTTGTACTTCATGTACTTCTCCTTGAGCTTGGGGAAATCCTTAGCGATGTGACCCAGTTCATTGCACTCAAAACATTTACCTACACGAGAGGAAAACTTGTTGTTAGATCAGGGATTAAATTTCTTGTTCATTTTTATAAGTCTAGAGATTCTTCTAGAGAGATGAGCCACTTCTCTAGAAAAATCAACTTTACTATCCGATGATGAAGAGGAGTTGTCACTAGCTCCTTTGAGAGCTATAGTCTTCAACTTTGGTGATGGTTCCTCAACTTCCCGTGATGGCACTTCCTCCTTCTCCTTCCCTTTGAGCTTCTTCTCATGGACCTTGAGCTTTCCGATAAGGCTATCGAGTGGTAGAGTGATGAGGTCATGAGCTTCCTCAATAGCCGTAGCTTTGGGCTCCCATGCCGGAGTCAAGGAGCGAAGTATCTTGTAGTTTATCTCTTGAATGGACAATTTCTTATCAAGACCATGTAATTCATTGATGATATTAGTAAAATGGGAAAACATGGCATCAATGGATTCATTAGGAAGCATTTTAAATAGCTCATAATCATGCATAAGTCCACTAATCTTAGATTCCTTAACTTGGGGGGTTCCTTCATGTGTGATACATAATTTTACCCAAATTTCGTATGCGGTTGCACACGTGGAAACTCTATTGTACTCATTGGGGAAAAGACCACAAATTAAGGCGTTCATGGCCTTAGCATTGAGATTGGCTAGGTGCCTTTCATCATCGTCCATGTTCTCAACTTTGGACTTTTCTACATATTTCTTTTCTATGAGCCCTAGGATGTCAAGATCAATACAACGAAGATAGATTCTCATCCTAGCCTTCCAATAAGCAAAATTGCTCCCGGTGAAGAGTGGTGGTCTAGTGGTGGATTGTCCTTCTAACATATGCATATTCAAAGAGGCCTCCATAAGATCTTTTCTCTAAGATTGTTAAACCAAAAATTAATATAGAGACCAAGCTCTGATACCAATTGTTGGACCCTAGAGGGGGGGTGATTAGGGTCAAGAGGCTCTAATATGCAATAAAAACAATTATGACAAGCAAACCACAGTGAACTGATGCCATCAAAATAAGAGAGATAGAGTTAGGAATCGTTATCCTTAACGCGCGATGTGTTAACGAGGTTCGGCCCTCTGGCCTACGTCCCCGCTCCCCACTCTTGAGGAGAAATCCACTACACACCCGGTTTGGAAGCCGGAACTTCGTCTACACAGCGATCACACACGATCTCTCACTATACAGTTTGATCTCAACAGATCACACTCCCTCACAGTTGATCTACACAAGATCTCACTCTCACAGTAGAAGAAAAGATGCAAGACTCTCTCTTTACACAGCCCCTATGGCAAAGAGAAGGATTACTGAAGCTTGGGAAGTGAACACACACAAAAACCACAGAGAAAACAGATTTGAAAATTTTCACAGGAAGACAGCAGTCTCTCTGGTTTTTGCAAACATTAGGGCAAATGAAGAAGAAGAAGTCTGGGGTTTAAATAGAAATGATTTATCAATTTAAAAATAAAACCCAATCTTCCCAGATTAGCAAATAATCTCCTTTATCAGAACCTGAGCTCAGACTGTGCTAAACACTGTTAAGTGAAAGCACAGTGTTCCAGGCTACAGGCAAATGACCGTTTAAAAAAAAGTCACGGCTGACCAAAGAGAAAAATCCGGTTGACCGAAGGGATATCCGGTCGACCAAAAAAGTCCATCGGTCGACCGACCGAAAATTCGGTCGACCGCGAGCACCTATGAAAACTCAGAAAACAAGCAGAGCCATCATCGGTCGACCGGCACGGTTGACCGATATAAAAATCGAGATTTCAGTCGACCGGACCGGTCGACCGACGACCTCTCTGGAGTCCAGTGATGAATGCTCATATGTGCGGTCGACCGGTCCGGTCGACCGCATTCTGATACATTGGCTGAACCTGTTTTTTGACTCAACTAAAATATTTATAAAATATTTGTTTGACCTCTGAAAATTATGAAACTTTGTAAAATGTTTTTAATACTATAAACAAACTGTTTGGAAAAAGAATTTTGCAGATAGGTCCTCATACTTGTGAAAAATAGTATTTTGTGAAAAACGCTTAAAAGCTTAAGTATGAAAACGTGTGTGTGAGTCCCAATAGCTTCAAGTAAAATCAGTAACTCTTTGCCTACATTCTAGCACTAGAGAGAAACATAAAAGATAGCTAATATCCTCATATTGAAAACAATACTTGAGCTTTGATATAGCTAGAATTGGATGAAGCTTTTATATGACTTTGTTGTTCTTGAAATAACGTTGCTTTATCACTTGGCCTCCTCCTCCTTTGGATATCATCGTTGAAGCGTATATTCCATCCAATCCTCCATTTATGGCACTAACGAGCTTGATAATTGAATTTACTACATTTGCACTTAATAAGCCATTAGTACCGATAATGGTGGTTATAAAACATCATCAAAACATAAGGGCTAACAGTCTTGACAAGAAATTAACTATCCAAGAGACGAACTACAAGATCCTCTGTTCATTGACTCCAATATGAGAACCCAAAGCTACGGCCATAAAGGAAGCTCATGATCTCACCACTCTAGCCCTCGATGGCCTCATTGGCAAGCTTAAGGTTCATGAGAAAAAGCTCAAGGGAAAGGAGAAGGAGGAAGTGCCCCCGCGGGAAGTTGAGGAGCCATCACCAAAGATGACGACCATTGCTCTCAAAGGAGCTAGTAACCACTCCTCATCATCATCGTCGGAGAATGAAGTTGATTTTTCTAGAGAAGTGGCTCACCTCTCTAGAAGAATTTCTAGACTCATAAAAATAAACAAGAAGTTTAACCCCCGATCTAACAACAAATTTTTTTCACGTGTAGGAAAATGTTTTGAGTGCAATGAACCGAGCCATATCGCTAAGGATTGCCCTAAGCTCAAGGGGAAATATATGAAGTACAAGAAGAAGAAGGCTATGTATGCCGGATGGGAGAAATCCGAACCAAGTGATTCAGATAGTAATGAAGAAGGAGCTAAACTTGCTCTTCACGATCCCAACATTTGCTTCATGGCCTATGAACAAGAGGTAATATCCGACACCGAGAGTGAATCCTTTTACATGCAATGTGATCTAGCTAAGGCTTTAGAAGAATTGAACATTAAATTTAAAAGAATATCAAAAGAATTTTCTTCTTTTAAAAAGTTACATGCTTCTTGTGATGTCAAACTAGAGCAACTACAAACCTCTCTTGCAGTAAAAGATGAATTACTAGGAGATCTCGATTTTAAGAATAAGCAATTAAGATCCAAGATTGAAAGACTAGAAATTAAGTGTGGTAGGATTAGACCCACTCATGCTTATGTTAATCATCATCACCATGGTAGAAATAGATTTCATAGATATCATGCTCAAACACACAAGAGAAATTTTGTGTGCACATATTATATGAAACATGGACACATTTCTACTCATTGTAGGATCAAGGATAATCATGAATTTTATGGCATGACATGGGTACCCAAAGGTACCAAGCTTACTAACCACCAAGGACCCAAGATTTGGGTACCTAAAGTTACTACACCTTCATCTCTTGTAGGGAACATCACGGCAACGACGTAGAGAGATATGGTACCTTGATAGTGGTTGCTCACATCATATGACGGGCAACTAGCTTTTTATAACCCTATCAAGGATTGAAGGAGATAGCGTCTCCTTCGGTGGTGGAGAGAAAGGTAAAATCATTGGTATTGGGTGTATTGGTAAGACACCCTCTCCCGTTATAAAAGATGTTTATTTGGTTAATGGCCTGAATCATAATCTTCTTAGCATTAGCCAATTGAGTGACAAAGATTTTGATATTTCCTTTAAACCGGACAAATGCATTATTAGTATGAATGGAAAAATTATTTTTGTTGCTAATCGAAAATCTAATGTGTACATTTTTGAGATGAATGAATTAGTGAATCAAGATGTGAAGTGCCTTGCGGTAATTGATGAAAACACTTAGATTTGGCATAAGAGGCTTGGACATACAAACATGGAATTGATATCCAAATTGTCCAAAATAAATATTGTTAAAGGGTTACCAAATTTGTATTTCATCAAAGATACCATATGCGAAGATTGTGCTAAAGGTAAACAAACTAAGTCTACCTTCAAATCCATCAATAAGGTATCAACTTCTAAACCTTTGCAATTACTTCATCTTAATTTATTTGGTCCTATGCGTGTTACCTTTCTTGGAGGCAAACATTATGTTTTTTTATCATTGATGATTTTTCTCGTTTTACATGGACAATTTTTCTTACAAACAAAGATGAATGCTTTGATAAATTTTCAAATCATGTTAAAAGAATTAAAAATAAAAAAGATTTGAAAGTTGTTAAAATTAGAAGTGATCATGATGGTGAATTTCAAAATATTTCTTTTTATGATTTTTGTGCTCATCGTGGTATAACTCATATGTTTTCTGCTCCTAGAACACCACAACAAAATAGTGTTGTTGAACGAAAAAATCGAACCATACAAGAGATGACACGAACTATGTTAAACTCCTTTGATTTGCCTAAATATTTTTGGGCGGAAGCCTTTAATACGGCTTGCCATGTTTTAAATCGTGTTTTGATTAGACCAAAGCTTAAGAAAACTCCTTATGAACTATTTTATAGAAAAACTCCTTTTATTGGTTATTTTCGTATCTTTGGTTGTAAATGTTTTATTTTAAACACAAAAGATCACCATGATAAATTTGATTCCGAAATTAATGTTGGCATTTCTTAGGGTATGCTCCTCGAAGTAAGGCTTATAGGGTCTTCAACAAACGAACTCTTGTTGTTGAAGAATCTATAAACGTTACTTTTGATGAGACTAATATTGGTTCATAAGTTATTTTACCTATGAAAGATGATGATGATGTTGAGGGAGGATTTAAACTTATGCAACCTATAAATACACCCTCAATAGAAGCACAAAAAGATATGGAAAGCACCAACACTCATGTATAAGAAGAACTCCCCAAAGCATGGAAATTCGCATCAAATCATCCAAAGGAGCAAATTATTAGGAGTCCTTCACAAGGGGTTGTTACTCGCTCAAAGGCTTTGAGTGAGTGTGATAATGTTGCATTTCTATCTCAATTAGAACCTAAGAAAGTTAATGATGCTTTAAATGATGAATTTTGGGGTTTTAGCTATGCATGATGAACTAAATAATTTTTGAAGAAATGATGTTTGGAAATTAGTTCCTAGACCTAACAATGCTAGTGTTATTGGTACTAAATGGATTTTTAGAAACAAGCTTGATGAACATGGCATTGTTACTAGAAAATAAAGCTCGTTTGGTTGCCCAAGGATACAATCAAGAGGAGGGCATAGACTATGACGAAACCTTTGCACCGGTTGTAAGGTTGGAATCTATTAGGATGTTTTTAGCATTTGCTAGCTTTAAAGATTTTAAATTATTTCAAATGGATGTTAAAAGTGCCTTTTTAAATGGTTTTATTGAAGAGGAAGTATATGTTGAGCAACCCCCCGGTTTTATAGATCATGCTTTTCCTAATTATGTTTATCGGGTTCAAAAAGATTTATATGGGTTGAAACAAGCTCCTAGAGCTTGGTATGCTCGCCTCTCTAGTTTTCTTCTTAAAAATAGATTTTCTAAAGGGAAAATTGATAATACTCTTTTTGTGAGAAAAAGGAAAAAGGATTTTATTTTAGTGCAAATATATGTTGATGATATCATTTTCGGTGTTACTAATAAATCTCTTTGCAAGGATTTTTCTAAGGTTATGCAAGATCATTTTGAGATGAGCATGATGGGAGAGCTCACATTCTTTCTCGGGCTCTAAGTCAAGCAAACTAAGGATGGGATATTCATTTCTCAAAGCAAATATGCTAGAGAATTGGTAAAAATAATTCAATTTGGAGAACTCTAAGCATGCACCAACTCCCATGAGTACAAGTGTCAAGCTTGATACGGATGATAGTGGTGAGGATGTTGACCAAAAACTATACCGAGGTATGATAGGTAGTCTTCTTTATCTCACTGCTAGTAGACCCGATATCATGTTTAGTGTGTGTGTATGTGCACGTTTTCAAGCTTCTCCTAAAGCATCTCATTTGATTGCCGTTAAGAGAATTATTAAATATGTGTATGGAACTATTGCTCTTGGTTTATTTTATCCAAAAAGTACCTCTTTTGATTTATATGGTTTTTGTGATGCCGATTTTGCCGGATGTAAGGTAGACCACAAGAGTACGAGTGGAACATGCCAATTCTTAGGAAATTCTCTTGTTTCTTGTGCTTCTAAGAAACAAAATTGTGTTGCATTGTCCACTACGGAAGCGGAATATATTGCCGCCGGCTTATGTTGTGCCCAAGTTTTATGGATGAAATAAAGCCTAGTTGATTATGATTTGATTTTTCAAAATATAAAAATCTTTTGTGATAACACTAGTGCTATCAATATTTTAAAAAATTCGGTTTTGCATTCTAGAACTAAGCATATTGATGTGCGCCATTATTTCTTACGTGATCATGTAGAGAGACAAGATGTATCCCTTGTGTTTGTTGACACAAAATCTTAATTAGCGGATATATTTACCAAGCCTCTTGGTGAAGATGATTTTTGTCGCATAAGAAATGGTTTGGGCTTATACACTATGTGAAAGTTCTATTTGCTTGCTTGTTTAGTTGCATTTCACATGCATTTTTGTTTATTTTTTTACCCCATTTTGATGGTGACAAAGGGGAAGAGAAATCTCCTCATTTGTGTACATAGTAATGGGGAGCTCATAGATAGGGGGAGCTACTATCTATAAGCTATATTTATTTTGCTCTTATATAATGGTTGGTTGTCATCATCAAAAAGGGGGAGATTGTTATCCCTTATGTTTTGATGATGTTTTACAACCACTATTATCGGTACTAATTGCTTGTTAAGTAAAAATATAGTTAATATATACATCAAGCATGTTAGTGCAACTTATGGAGGATTAGATGGAATACGCGCTATAACAATGATATCCAAAGGAGGAGGAGGCATAGTGATGGAGCAACGTTCATTCAAGAACACCAAATGCAATAAGAAGCTTCATCAAACTCAAGCTATATCTAGACTCAAAGAATTGTATTCTACGTGAGGATATTAGCTAGTTTTTATTTTCTCTCTAGTGCTAAAATGTAGGCAAATAGTTTAGATTTCATCTGAAGCTATTGGGATATCACACACACGTTTTCATACTTATAGTTTTTAGCGTTTTTCACTAAATACTATTTTTCTCAAGTATGAGGACCTATTAGCAAAATTCTTTTTCCAAACAATTTGTTTTTAGTGTCAAAAACTACAAAGTTTCACAATTTTTAGAAGTCAAATGAATATTTTACAGATTCTTTAAGAGAGTCAAAAATAGTGTTTTTGTATGTATCAGTTCGCAGTCGACCGCCACGGTCGACCGCCCCTGAGTTCATTCGTCAGTGGGCAGCAGAAACTTTTACAGTCGACTGCCACGGTCGACCGTGAGCTTGAGATTTCCCACGGTCGACCACCACGGTCGATCGCAGAAGTCTCTGGACCTTTTCTCAGTTTCTGAGCTGACTCACAGTCGACCGCGAAAATAGCACGGTCGACCGCCGCTTAATTCAAACGGTCTTCTGGTACAATTATCAGCGCCGATTGTACATAATCTCAGCGCTGATTGTTTCCAGGTTTTGGGGGATTAGGGTATGGGTTTCAAACAACTGTTTCTCTTCTATTTAAACTCATACACTCCTTTTTTCTCATTGTCCCAAGCTTTTGAAAAACCAGAGACTTTGTTTCCTGAGAGCCAAAATTTTTAAAACCTGTTTTCTGTGTTTTCTCAAGTTCACATCCCAGCTTCAGTTTAATCTTTTTATTTGCCATAGGGACATTGTAAAGAGAGAGTTCTTACAGCATTACTACTGTTTTGAGAGCTTGATCTTATGGAGATCAACTGTGTGGGAGTGTGATCTTGTCGAGATCAGCTGTGTAGTTGTGAGATCGTGAGGAGATCGTTGTATAGAAGAAGTTCTGGCTTCCAAACCGGGTTGCTTAGTGAATTTCTCCTCGAGAGTAGGGAGCGGAGACGTAGGTCAGCGGACCGAACCTCGTTAACACATCGTGCGTCACAAGGATAACGATTCCTAACTCTATTTCTATTTCTACTGTTGTTCATTTTGTGGTTTGTTGCTTGTCTCAATTTTTATTGTACTATTTTAGCCTTTAGACCCTAATCACCCCCCCTCTAGGGTCCAACAGAGGGGCGGGGGGATAGTTGATTGATTAGAGATTTTAGAATTAGACTTCAAAAAGCATCAGAGATCAAAGTTTCTGCGCACGGGTCCGGAGTTCGAACCTCGATTCCAGCCGGCCAACGAACGTCAGAAGCTCCAGCAACCTTGATCTGATCATCAACGGGAGGCAAGCTCGACTCAAGAATTAGGGGAAGCATCCTTTCGCCACCAAGAACCCACCTTAAATAAAAGAGAAACTGAATGAATCTTCTCTTTCTCTGTAATCGAGAGATTGTGAGTGATTGTAAGGGTTTCAATTCGTACCAAGTGATCGAACCCAATTTTCTTAAAACAAGAGAATCAATCAATCCTTAAATTTTTCGACCCTACAGACGATGACGACCACAGTGGGAGAAGCCATTCTTTTCGACGAGATGGTGGTGACGCAGTCAGATAAGATTGCTGTGGGAATAGACATAGAGACTTTGGTCATTGAATTTGACCAGTCCAAATACGAGGAGTTCCTCTCCTCTGGTAAGTCTAGTCCCACGAACGCACGTAAGTGTCGTCGAGTCTCGTATGAGACTTCAACCAAGTGGCTTCTAAGGATTCAACTCGAGTTAGTCTCGAGGAAAAGTCCATGCCCCTGAAAGAGGAGGCTCCAGCAACTAGCCGTCAGGCTAAGAAATGAGTTGTTGGACCCTAGAGGGGGGTGATTAGGGTCAAGAGGCTCTAATTATGCAATAAAAACAAAGACAAGCAAATCATAATAAACTGATGCAAACAAAGTAAGTGAGATAGGGTTAGGAATCGTTATCCTTGACGCGCGAT
>BQKN01014563.1:0-59003 GCA_022839385.1 Asparagus kiusianus | reverse complement strand
TTTATGGTTTTTATTCAACTCATAAACAGTTAGAACCAAATCGAAACGAACAGTCAACGCAAGCAAACAAAAACGATAGAAGAAGAAAACCTTGCTGATTCGCTTCGTGCTGCGACGCGTCATCATTCGGCTCCATCCAGCGACGAGAGCGATCCCGACCAGCGCCCCCATCACGAACCCCGAGATCAACCCCATCGCTCCCCAAAACCCTCGCACCAAAAAAAAATATCTCGAATTCGGATCGGATTATTGGACTCCCCGATTTCAAATCGATAGTGCCAATGAAGGAGAGGATTAAGGAGCGGCCAGAACGAAGCGTACTTGTGAGGAGGGGACAAGAAGGTTTCTGTTTGGAAGGAGAGGGGTGGGCCCACCGACAGAAAATGGATGGGAGCCTTTAGTAATTAACACTGTAAGTAGGCAATGGGAGGACTAGGAGCGAGAGAAGGGGGGTAAAGCGGTTACCACTTTCACCGGGCGAGGAACTCAAGAAGGGCGTATACGGAATTTTAGGACGGGGGGTACGACGGCGCCTCCTCGGTCCTTTTTTGGCCCTTTTCTTCGGTAATGACGGATTAACTTGACTAACCTATAGAAGGTACCCTTTTAGATAACGCGCTTTAAAATGTATTTTTTATGGAAGACGATGAGTTAGTGGTATGTCTTGTCCTACTAAGTACCACGTGGCTAGTTTAAGGACATAGTAATTTTTAGGGTATATAATTTTGGACCCTTTTTCACTCGGATTTGGGAAGTTTTTGATGTCAACGAAGATCATGCGGTAATTTTGACGGAATGACGCTTCATTTGACGACACGTCAGACTGTCAGTTGTTTTCTATAAATCACGTCAGTCATTCGATTTTGCGACATGTGTCAGCTCCTTTTACTTATATATATCCGCTCCTTTCTTGTCTTTCTACTTTGCTAATCCTATCAAGCCTTTTATTTTGTCAGAGAAAGTCCATCTTCTTCCTCCCAAAAGCTTATGTTATTCTCCGGTTGTTTTTCTTGACTATTCTGATGGCTTCTAACGCTCAGCCTATTATTGCTTGCAACGATGCTAGAATTGATCAGCTGTAAAAGTATAAGTTGAATGTGTTGGATTTAATCTAATAAATCTATTTATGGGCACATATGATTAATCAATGTGTATTGCTATCTTTTTCAGGATAACTCACTAAAGTGATCAATTAAGTTGGGTTAATGGGTATTTAAATAAATCATGGGATTATATGTGCAGATACCAGGTTGTAATTGTGATTTGTTGAGGGGCCAACTTACAAAAGTACAACACCTATAAATAAGAGGCTGTGGTCCCTAATCTAGGGATACATTCTCTAATTCTCTTCACCCCCATCTTGAGAGAAAATTCGGCTATAGAGAAACCCTAAGGTTAGAAGATCATCAAAAAAAACCCAAATCAAGTTTTCATCTATGGATTCAGGTATAAGCTTCCGCTCTTTTTTAGATTTTTTGTTAATCTCTTTGAATTAATCATAGCTTTATGATTTAGATCTCAAGTATTAGATCTAACAAGTGGTATCACAGCCACCTTGATTTGTTCTAAGAGATTAAGATTAAAATTGGGTTTTTTGATCTTAAAATCTTTGGTTTTGATTAAGAATTGTTCTCGGATAAACAGTAATGTTCGGATAAACAGTTACGTTTTTTAATTTCGGATGAACAGTAAAAAATTCGTCGTGAACAGTAACTTTTTTGAATTTTTTGGATTTTTTCTCTGATTTTTTGGATCTGGATTAAGAAATTTTTTTTTTCCGATTCTAGATCTGTTTTTGAAAATAAAAATCAAAGAATTTTTGAGTTATGATCTTCGGTCCCGTGCTCCTCGCCGGCGAAGGTTCGCTGGCGGCCTCGCCGTCGACTCTGACGACGGTGGCGGCGTCAGGAAACCCTAGGGTCTCGACCTCTTGGGTGCCGGAGCAATGGCGGCGGCGGTTTTAGTTTGAAACCCTAAGGGTTCGTGTGTGAAAACGTGGCGAAATCAACCGAACTTCGCGTTCGTTCTAAGGTGAGCATCGCGCTCAGTTCTCAGGTGAGCCTCGCGCTCAATTCAAGTGAGCCTCGCGCTCAATACAAGTTGAGCCTCGCGCTCAGTTCTTAGGTTAGCCTCGCACTCAATTCAGGTGAGCCTCGCGCTCAATACAAGTTGAGCCTCACGCTCAGTTCTCAGGTGAGCCTCGCGCTCAATTTAAGTCGAACCTCGCGTTCATTTGTAAACGAACCTCACGTTCGTTCTCAAGTTGAACCTCGCGTTCATTTTTTTTTAAACGAACCTCGCGTTCGTTCTCAAGTTGAACTTCGCGTTCATTTTTTAAACGAACTTCACGTTCGTTCTTGGGCGAGTCTTGTACTCAATTCAGTCGAACCTCGCGTTCGAAGTCAAGCGAACTTCGTGTTCACTATGGTTAAACCTTGGCTTTTCAAGGGTCCTCTTTGGTATACTTAATTTATTAAGTTATGAGCCCTAATTAAGCTATGAGACCCTAATTAAGCTTTTAGAAATTCAGTTGATTTAAATTAAGAACATTTTAATTTAAATCTAATTTTGGTAGTTAATCAATTATTTAATTCAAATATTATGACACTAAGGTATTAAGGTTGTCTCTCACTCCAATTGATTAATTAAAACAAGAAGTTGCCAAAGTAACCTCTCTTGTGTAGATTGATCATGAGGAATGTGAGATGGTTGTGTGTATGCTTTCGTGTAAATATTTAATCGGCCCAAAGGAAGGTTAATATTTATTTAGACTGTATACACATCTGCGATGATAAGCGTGTGACAATTATAAGGTTTACATGCGAATAATGAATCGATCCAAAGATAGTTTCATTATTTGACATGAGTTATTATCAATGTTTGATCATTGCAACAAGGTATCACTTACAAGTTAATATTACTGTCCAAAGACTTGATATTAATGTTGTGTCAGATATCTTGAGATGGGATTTGTCATTATTTGAATTTTATTGATTACTAAATATGGTTATTGATGTGAACATTTTTGTTTTATTTCAGCTAATGCATCTGTTGCAACAATTTCTGCTAACACCAACTCAATTCCCATGCTAAATGGGACAAACTTTAAGGTTTGGAAAGAGAACATACTAATTGTTCTTGGCTGCATGGATCTTGACTATGCATTAAGAACTGAACAACCTCAACCTCTCAATGCGGATAGTACTCCTGATGCAAAGAAGGAGTATGAGAAATGGGTGCGTTCAAATCGCACGAGTCTTATGATCATTAAGCGCGGCATTCCGGAAGCCTTCAAAGGCATAGAATTTGAAGGGATTACTAAGGCTAAAGATTTCCTTGCCGAAATTGAGAGGCGTTTTGTGAAAAACGATAAGGTAGAAACAAGCACGCTTTTAGCTCGCTTGATTTCGATGAAGTAAAAGGGCAAAGGAAATATCAGGGAGTACATTATGGAAATGTCTCATATTGCTTCAAAGCTTAAGGCACTTAAACTCGATCTTTGTAATGAGTTATTAGTGCATCTGGTTCTGTTGTCTCTTCCTGCACAATTCAATCAGTTTAAGGTCAGTTATAACTGCCAAAATGAGAAATGGACTCTAAATGAGCTCATTTCATACTGTGTGCAAGAAGAAGACATGTTGAAGCAAGATAAGACAGAAAGTGCTCATTTGGCCTATGCCTCTAAGGATAAGGGAAAGAAAAGGAAGAATGATAATGAAGCTTCTAAGGGTCTAGTTCAGAAGAAACAACATAAGGATAATCAGGGTTGTTTCTTCTGTAACAAACCTGGACACGTAAAGAAGGATTGTACAAAATATCACGCCTGGCGTGCTACTAAGGGTACGTTCCTTACTTTGGTCTGTTCTGAGGTTAATTTAGCTTCAGTACCTAGAAACACTTGGTGGTTAGACTCTGGTGCTACTACTCACATAAGTGTTTCTATGCAGGGTTGTCTGAGCTACCGAAAGCCAAGTGTGTTGAAAGACACATCTTTGTGGGCGACGGACAATCAGTAGATGTGGAAACAATTGGGCATTTTAGGTTGCTATTAGGAACTGGTTCTTATTTGGATTTAAAAGATACTTTTGTAGTACCATCTTTTAGACGGAATTTGATTTCAGTTTTTGTATTGGACAAATCAGGTTATTCTTGTTCATTTGGAAATAATCAATTCAGTTTATCTTTTAATTCAAATATTGTGGGAACCGGTTATTTGAGTACTTATGACAACTTATATTTGCTTGATACAATTGCTTCTTATAATAAAACTTTGCATGCGGAATCGCGTGGTACTAAGCGTAAATTAAATAAGAAAAATTCAGCGTCATTATGGCATAAGCGCTTGGGTCATATCTCAAAAGGTAGAGTTGAGCGTCTAATGTCTGATGGCATTTTGGATTCACTTGATTTTTCGGACTTCAACGTATGTGTTGAATGTATCAAGGGAAAACAGACCAAAGTTAAGAGATTAGGTGCCAACAGATCTTCGAATGTCTTAGAATTGATACATACGGATATTTGTGGGCCATTCCCTATGGAATCCTGGAATGGTCAACAATATTTTATATCGTTCATAGACGATTACTCACGTTTTGGGTGCCTATATCTCATTCATGAAAAATCCGAGTCTCTGGACATGTTCAAAACCTATAAAGCTGAAGTTAAGAATCAACTCAACCGAAGAATTAAAACCGTTAGATCTGATCGTGGTGGTGAGTACTACGGCAGATATGATGGTTCAGGTGAACAACGTCCAGGACCATTTGCTAGATACCTAGAGGAATACGGTATCGTCCTACAGTACACCATGCCGGGTTCACCTAGCATGAATGGTGTAGCTGAAAGACGAAACATGACTCTTAAGGATATGGTAAGAAGTATGATTGCTCATTCTTCTTTACCAGAATCACTCTGGGGAGAAGCACTTAAGACAGCAGCTTACATTCTGAATAGAGTACCAAGTAAAGCAGTTGTTAAAACACCTTATGAGCTTTGGACTGGTCGAAAGCCCAGTTTAAAGCATTTACATATTTAGGGATGTCTAGCTGAGGCAATGTCTTATAGGCCAAATGAAAAGAAATTGGACTCCAAAACAGTTAGAAGCTACTTTATTGGGTACCCTAAACGCTCTAGGGGCTATAAGTTTTATGATCCCACACTAAGGAATATTTTTGAGATAGGAACAACAACCTTCTTTGAGGATGTTGTGTTTAGGGGGAGAAATAAGGTTAGATACATTGATTTTGAGGAGGAATTGGCATCAGATCCAATCCATACAGTTACTTTTGACAATATTCAGGTTCCTATACCTGTTGTTGCTCAAGAAGTAAATGCGGAACCTCAAGATGACAATGTTGAACAACTCCCTGTTCCAAAAGAACAAACTCAACAACCTCAAGAACCAGTGCCATTAAGGAGATCCACGAGAGAAAGGAAAAATGCTATTCCGGATGATTATATTGTATTTCTCCAAGAACATGAGAAAAGTAGTGGAATGTTGGAAGATGATCCAATCAACTTCCTTCAGGCCATGAAAAGTTCTAACTCTCAACAGTGGATTGATGTCATGAATGAAGAGTACAAGTCTATGCAAGACAATAAGGTTTGGGAACTTGTCCCATTACCAGAAGGTGCAAAACCAATTGATTGTAAATGGATTTTTAAAACCAAGCGGGATGCAAACGGTAATGTGGAGAGGTATAATGCATGTCTTGTGGCTAAAGGCTATACTCAAAAGGAAGACATTGATTATACAAAGACTTTCTCTCCGGTTTCATCGAAAGACTCATTCAGAACAATCATGGCACTTGTTGCTCATTATGATCTTGAGTTACATCAGATGGATGTTAAGACTGCATTTCTCAATGGCGACATTGATGAGATGATTTATATGGTACAACCAGAAAACTTTGTGTCGGGAGACCCAAAGAATATGGTTTGCAAATTAAGGAAATCTATCTATGGACTTAAGCAAGCTCCTCGTCAATGGTATCACAAGTTTCAACAAATAATTATCTCGTTCGGTTTTGAGATGAACATTGTTGATGACTGTGTATATCACAAGTTCAGTAGGAGTAAGTATATCTTTCTGGTTCTGTATGTCGATGACATATTGCTTGTCACTAATGATATAAGCATGTTGCACAAAACCAAGAGATTTCTATCAAAAAATTTTGAGATGAAAGATCTTGGGGATGCATCTTTTATATTAGGGATCCAGATACATCGAGATCGCTCTCAGGGTATTCTTGAATTATCACAAAAGAGCTATATCGATAAGGTACTTAAAAGGTTTGGCATGCAAGACTGCAGACCAGGAGATACCCCTGTTGCTAAAGGAGACAAGTTTAGTCTCAATCATTGCCCTAAAGGTAACCTTGAAATTTAGGAAATGCAGAAGATTCCTTATGCTTCGGCTGTAGGAAGTCTAATGTATGCTCAGGTATGTACGCGTCCGGATATTGCGTACATTGTTGGGACATTAGGCAGATACTTAAGCAACCCTGATATGGATCATTGGATAGCAGTTAAAAAGGTTATGAGGTATCTTCAGAAAACAAAAGATTACATGCTCACATACAGAAAATCAGAAAAGTTGGAGGTCATTGGGTATTCGGATTCTGATTTTGCTGGATGCCAAGATAGCAGAAAGTCTACATCAGGCTACATTTATATGTTAGCAGAAGGAGCTATATCATGGAAAAGTATCAAACAGACACTAGTAGCTTCCTCCACTATGGCAGCAGAATTTGTACCTTACTATGAGGCATCCAATCAGGGAATATGGCTACGAAATTTTATCACGGGACTGCGCATTTTGAAAAATGTTGAAAGACCACTAAGGTTATATTGTGATAATAAATCTGCAGTAATGTATTCCAATAACAACAGGAGCTCAACTAAGTCAAAACATATTGACATTAAGTTCCTGGTTGTGAAAGAAAGGATACAGAGTGGACAAATATCTATAGAGCACATTGGGACAAACTCCATGATAGCTGATCCTCTTACTAAGGGATTGTCACCCAAGGTCTTTCATGAGCATACTGCTCATATGGGTGTGGTATTATTTAAGGATATTATGTTTTAGTGGGAGTTTGTAATTGTGGTGCTTTATGTTTGGTTGTATTGTCTGATCAGAATAAAGTATTCAGTTAAGACACTCTGTTACATTATGTTTGGTTTTGACCTCACTAAAGGAGGACCAGTTAAAAATAGACATGTATTGATCACATTGCATGTAATTTTCATGCTGCACATCCATGTTTGATCTATGTCATTTGATTGTATTGGTATATGTGACCATTGATGGGTTTAGTTACGATAAATGTGACGAATGCCGCTTTGATCCTATATTGATATAGTCAATGGACGAGATTGTTCGGAAATACCTTTTTTTCAGTGATAGCAATTTTGAGCTCATAAGGTTATACACAATTTATGGAATCATATGGTGCCCAAGTGGGAGATTGTTGGATTTAATCTAATAAATCTATTTATGGGCACATATGATTAATCAATGTGTATTGCTATCTTTTCAGGATAACCCACTAAAGTGATCAATTAAGTTGGGTTAATGGATATTTAAATAAATCATGTGATTATATGTGTAGATACCAGGTTGTAATTATAATTTATTAAGGGGCCAAATTGCAAAAGTACAACACCTATAAATAAGGGGTTATGGTCCCTAATCTAGGGTTACATTCTCTAATTCTCTTCACCCTCATCTTGAGAGAAAATTCGGCTATAGAGAAACCCTAAGGTTAGAAGATCATCAAAAAAAAAAAAACCCAAATCAAGTTTTCATCTATGGATTCAGGTATAAGCTTCCGCTCTTTTTTAGATTTTTTGTTAATCTCTTTGAATTAATCATGGCTTTATGATTTAGATCTCAAGTATTAGATCTAACAGAATGTGCCTACGGGCTACTAGAGAAGTATGCCCAAGACTATGACATCTCCAACGCTTTTACACTATCAGCTCCGTCGAGGGAATAGCCCGTCTATCAACACAGCAGCGATTTGGCGCCGATAATAATGGCACTACCTTGACTATGGCCTTTATCTGCCATTGCACCCATTTCTCCAGGAGGTTTTTAGGGCTCTAAGGGTTTCTTTGGTGTAGCTACACTAAACTCCATTACTTTTCTGGTGGCCTTCCTCATCATCTGCCACCGTGTGAATGTTGGAGCTGAGACTGGGTATTTTAGGTCATCTTGTGTGCGCTAAGGCTGGCAAGAAAGAGGATTATTTTCACTTTGCAAACAATCAGTGGTTGCCGACTAGTTTTCAACATTCCTGAGATGAACAAGGGATGGGGTAGAAGTTTTTCTTTGCTCTTGGTGTCAGCCTGATTCCGGCTAGCTCCCAATGGCTAGAAATCAATAAGGAGGGTCTGAGGGTGGAGAAGATCTTGGATGGGGAGGCACAAGGCTTGGAGAGGATCCAGACCTACAAAGGATCTCGACGTTGAGAGAATCTATTCAACAATGTTGTCCTTCAAGCACCAACATATCCTCTATCTCCGCCATCGAAGAGGATCAGGCCAGAGTTGTTGTCCTAGCAATTAATGAGCAGCCTACATAGGGTTCTCAAGCCGACTTTCCCTACTTTGCTTTGGATACATCTCCGTACTGAGCTAGGGGCAGAGGAGTTGCAGACTTTACACAAGTAGCCTATAGATGAGATCAGAACCAAGCTCAGTCTGAGTAAATCTCCAGCTCAAGTTGAGGGTTCTAAGAGGAAGAGGAAGAAAACAACTTCTAAGGATCATTGCCAAGCCGAGAATAGTGTACGGGAGCTCTTCACTTTTGGAGATGAGGCAGTTGAGGATACACCTAGCCAGGTTGAGGCCATACTGGGAAAACCAAAGAGGTATTGACCCCACAAAGTTTCCAAACTCTATTCAATAATATCTATTAAGGTGGAGGTGATTCTCCGCATTCGGTACCCTAGTAGGAGGCTGGAGGAGAAGATATTCTTATCATGGAGTCAACAGGAGACAAAACTCCGACCAAAGTTGAAGCTGAAGGAGGAGCTTCGGTTGAGCAAGGAGAGGGCTTTAAGTCTTCTAGGAGACTCAAAAAAGATTCGGCCATTGAGGAGCCGGTAACTGAGGTATAGGAGCCAGTTGTTAAGGAGCAATTGGGTCTTCTAACTACTGTGCATGAGGGTATGAATGAATGGCCCTTCCGCTATCGTATCGATGATCTTCACTTAGGAGGGGATGCGAGGATTTTGATAGAGCTTGCTAAGTTCCGTCCTCGCTATGAGATAGATCCATTGGAGGAGCACCTCTTTGTTCCCGAGCATCGAATAAACTCTAGGGGCTCAGTCTTAGAGTCCAGAGCTGATCAAGCCAAAGTTATTAAGCAGTTCTTTCTTCTGAATGATAAGGCATTACAAATCAAGACTCCGGACATCAGCCTCCACAGGCTGTTAGGAGTTACCTCACCCAAGGGGATCTTTTGAAGTTTGAGTCATTTCGCCAGTTTGAAATATATCAGGAACTCTTCCATAAGCTCTAGTCCAAGCTAGAGGTGCACAAGGAGGCTTGAGATGCGGTTGAACTATTGGCTGGTTCGAAAGGGAGTGAGCTTGACAAGCTTAAGATGAGTCAGGCTATGATGGAGCTCGAGTTGTCCAAGGATAAGGACCTCAAGGTATCTACTGAAGGTTCTCAGTAACAAGCGGCTCTTACAAATGCCTAAGAGGAGATAAAGGCCGTCAAAAAGGATCTTAGCCGCTCCCACTATGATATGGGTCTTGTTGAAGAGAAGACTACATATCTCTATTCAAAAGTTCTGCCAAGAGGAGGGAGAAGGAGGATGCCTTTAAGAGGGCCCATATGGCATGTCTTCACTCGGGGGACCTAAAGGTTAGGTTGGAGGAGGAGGTGGCTCTTCAAGAGACTCTCTAACAGGAGACTGCCCGAGTGTCTTACGAGGCTAAGCAGCAATGCAGCTCTCTCCTCACTAGGGTCCAGAAGCTTCAGATCTGAGTGGCTCATTTGTAGTTCAATGCCTTTGTGATCGAGATAATTGAGAAGTATCATGGTTACTCTTGGCAAAATTGAGGTGGCCTTTACTTGTAAGGTGGGGTTCATTTATCTGAAAGCATAACTCCCTCCTGGGCTATTGTTGAAGGAGGGCCGTTTCAAATATCTCTCCTGAGTGGCTGACTGCTGTTGATTATCATATCTCCATGATATTATTTTGATGATAACAATTTATACAATGTGTATTATACAAATGCACTAACTTTTATATGCAGTTTTCAATATCAAAATATGAACAAGTACAAGTTAAGATTTAAGGCATTATGAAGTGAAGAAGATGAAGAACATATGAGATAATGTATTTTACATTTTCTTTATTTAGAATTATTGTACAAACCTTGATCACTCACACATACACACACATAAATATTAGAACACACTAACATAGGCTTAGTGTGTTGGTTAACTATAGAAATCCTCTATGTTAACCATTAGAGTTATAGTTAATAATGGAGTGTCAAAACATTTAATTCATATCATTTTCTAACTCTTAGTAGTCGACTAATTAGAATAGTAGTCGACTACTCATGTATATGTCTTAAATATATGTTTCTGTAAATTTACAGTATAGTCGACTAATATGGATAATAGTCGACTACTCAAGTTTATGACAGAAACATAAGTTTATGTTATTTTACAGTATAGTCGACTAATTGACATTATAGTCGACTACTGAAGGTAAAATTCATTTTTCAAGTTTCTGTCAAATTACAGTATAGTCGACTAATGAACTTTATAGTTGACTACTGAGAAATTTTCTAAACTCACAGAGTCTGTTTAAACTCAGTGTAGTCGATTAATCTGTCTTGTAGTCGACTACAGATATAGTTTTTTCAGAATTTAAAGTTTGAATTTATGACTGTTTATAGCCGTTTTTTAAATGTTTTTAAAGTTCATATAATTGTCTTTTCAAGGGCTATAAATAGGCTATTTGTTCAGAAAAAATACAGAGACTTACATACCCATAAGCTTTGATCTTCGTGCATTTTTTCAAGTGAAAAATATTTAGATTTTGAGAAAAAAAAGTTTCTGAAACTACCTTTGAACATCATTCAAATACTTATTGTTTAGGCAATTTACAGAAGTTAGAATCATTCCTAAGCCACTACTACACTACGCTACAAATCAAGGCTTATAGGAATTGAAATTGTTGCTTCAAAAGTTCTCTCAAGTTGTGAGAGTTGTTAATCTCTTGGTTTAGAGATTGGTGTGTAAATTGGCAAGGTGTTTGTCAATTGGTGTTGCAATTTGTATGGACTTACAAATTGGTCAGGTTTGCTTTTTAATTTTATAAGTTTATTCAAAATCATAGTGGAAACTCTCAAGCGGGATTTGCTTGGGGACTGGATGTACACCAGATTGGTGGAACCAGTATAAATCTTTGTGTTTGTGTTTGTAAATTTCTGAGATTGCCATTTTTCTTTGCAATTTATAATCTACTTTGCATAAATTTTAATAGAACACTATTCACCCCCTCTAGTGTTCTAGTGTATCTATTTCAGATCCTATATTTGGTATCAGGGCAAGGTGAAAGATGGCATCTACAAATACATCACAATTCAAAGAAGGTTACTCTACAAATCGTCCACCAATGTTCGATGGATTGAACTACAACTATTGGAAGTACCGAATGAAGATTTACCTTCAATCTATTGGTTATGAACTTTGGAATGTTGTGGAAATAAAATATGAGAAGCCTACATCTCCTTTTTCAGAATGGACTACATCTCAAAGGAACAATGCAAATTTGGACTCCAAAGCCATGAATGCACTATTCTGTGCACTTGATAAGAATGAGTTCAATAGGGTGTCAACGGCCACATCTGCATATGATATTTGGCATACACTTGAGGTAACTCATGAAGGTACAAATAAAGTTAAAGAATCTAAAATTTCTGTTCTTGTACACAGATTCGAATTATTTAAGATGAAGGAAAACAAGACTATTGGAGAAATGTTCACAAGATTCACCGACATCACAAATTCTTTCATTGGCCTTGGAAAAATATACACACAAGTGGAGATGATAAGAAAAATACTCCGATCACTTACTCCACAATGGGAAAAGAAAGCTACCGTAATCGAAGAAGCCAATGATTTGTTAACTCTTACGGTTGAAAATCTCATAGGAAATCTTATGGCATATGAAGTTCAAATTGAAGATAGAAAGAATGATGAAGAAATAAAGAATAAGAAAGTATTTACATTCAATACTACTTCCGATAAAGAAGATTCAGATGATGATGATGAAGAAATGGGCATGTTTGCACGAAAATTTTGGAAATTTATAAAACGATGTATATTTTTAAATCTAAGAGTTTAATTTCAAATAACCCTCTTTGTTTTAAGTGTAATAAACCAGGTCATATGAAGAAAGATTGTCCAATGTTGAAGAATAATAAAAAATCAAGTTATTTCAACAACTTCAACAACATTTAAAATAACAAGAAAAGGAAAGCAATGGTAGTCACTTGGGATGATAGTGATGAGTCATCTTCAGATGAGGATATTGAAGAAAAGGAAAGTGCTCACATGTGTTTTATGGCACAAGATGAAGTAAGTGACAATGAAGAATTTTTAGATGCTTTCAATGAATTATATGAAACTTTTGTGAGATTAAAGACTTCACATAATTTTCTTAAAGGTGAAAATAAAAGATTACTTGAAGAAATTTCTGATTCCTCTACTAATTCTAATTCTCAAGTAATTGAATTGAAAGAAGTAAATTATTCTTTGCTTAAAGAAAATAAAAGTTTATCTAAAGAAAATATTTATTTAAAATCAGAATGTAATAAGTTAAAAATTTGTATTAATAGTTTAGATAAAGATATTTCTTCTTTTAAATCAAAATATGAGGATATATGTTTGAATGTAAGCAAATTCAATAAAGGTAAAGAAAATCTTAATAATATACTTTCTTTTCAAAAAGAATCACAAAAGACATAAGGATTAGGTTTTCAATTTAATAAAAATAAAGCAAAGAAAATAATTTTCGTAAAACCTTCTTGTGCTTTGTATGAATATAAAAATGAAAATTTGTGTAAAAAGAAATCAAAATTCTTTTCTATTTGGGTTCCAAAAGAATTATCTTCTTTACATAAGAATTTTTATATTTCTGATTTTATTAAAAATATTTGTTTATCAACTAACTATTTAGGCAAATCAAATTCTTCATGGGTTTGGTTTCCTAAAGGCTAATTTAAAGGACCCAACATAGTATGGGTATCAAAACTATAAATGTTCATTATTTCAGGTACCCAAGAAAGTAGGTGGATTTTAGATAGTGGTTGCTCCAAACATATGACTGGAAATATACAATTGTTGTCATCTTTTCAAAATAAAGATGATGGTACTGTTACTTTTGGAGATAACAACAAAGGAAAAGTCATCTATATTGGATCTGTCGGTAATCCAAATAAACCTATTATTGATAATGTTCTATTAGTTAATGGTCTTAAACATAATTTACTTAGTATTAGTCAACTTTATGATAAAGGTTTTAAAATTATTTTTGAAAAAGAATCTTGCTTAATTTATGATATTGATTTAATTACTATTATTTTTAAAGGACATCGAAAGAATAACATATATGTTTTATCTATGAAAATATTTTAAATGAACATTGTCTTATTGCATCATCTAATGATTCTATTTTATGGCATAAACGTTTTGGACATGTTAACTTTAAACACATTTCTAAGATTTCTAAAAATGATTCTGTAAATGGTTTACCTAAGATGTCTTTTAAAAACAATTTTTGTGATGCATGTCAACAAGGAAAAATGCACAAATCTTCGTTCAAATCTAAAAATGTAATATCTACAAGTAGACCATTAGAATTAATTCACATAGATCTTTTTGGTCCTTCTAGAGTAGTATCTTTAAATGGAAGTAGATATGCATTTGTTCTTGTTGATGATTATTCTAGATTTACATGGGTAATTTTTCTTAAACATAAAAATGTTGCTTTTAATGAATTTTCTATTTTTTGCAAAAGAATTCAAAATAAAAAATCTACTTCTATTATCTTTATACGTAGTGATCATGGAGGTGATTTTGAAAATGAATTATTTGCAAATTTTTGTGATAAACATGGTATATCTCATACTTTTTCTTTTCCTCGTGCTGCTCCACAAAATAGAGTTGTAGAAAAAAAAATAGAACTTTACAAGAATGTGCTAGAACCATGTTGTGTGATAGTAATTTACAAAAATATTTTTGGACAGAAGTTGTATCAACAGCTTGTTATGTATTAAACAGAGTTTTATTAAGACCTATTTTAAAGAAAACCTCTTATGAATTATTTTATAACAAAATTCCTAAAGTATCTTACTTTAAAGTTTTTAGTTGTAAATGTTTTATTTTAAACACAAAAGATAACTTAGATAAATTTGATTCTAAATCTGATGAAGGAATTTTTGTTGGATATTCTAATCATAGTAAAGCATATAGAATATATAACAAAAGAACACTAGTTATTGAAGAATCTTTACATGTTTCATTTGATAAAAAATTTTCTAAACCATTTATTATTTTAAATAATGATGATGAAATAATTGATACTATTCATAATACTCCAATGTTAGATATTACAAAAGATGATAATTTACAAAATAATTTACCTAAAGATTTTGTAAAAGTTAAAAATCATCCACATGATTTAGTCATTGGAAATATTTCTGATAAAGTAACTACTAGATCTCATTTTAATTTGATTGCTTATACTGATTTTATTTTAACTATTGAACCTGAAAATATAAAAGAAGCCTTACTTGATGATTTTTGGATAATTGCAATGCAAGATGAACTAAATCAATTTACTAGAAACAATGTTTGTGATCTTATACCAAGACCTCAAAATAAATCTATTATTAGAACAAAATAGATTTTTAGAAACAAATTAGATGAATCTGATCAAGTTATTAGAAATAAAGCTAGATTAATTGCTCAAGGTTATAATCAAGAAGAAGGAATTGATTATGATGAAACTTATGCACATGTTTCTCGTTTAGAATCAATTAGAATTTTACTTGCATTTACATGCTTTATAAATTTTAAATTATTTTAAATGGATGTTAAAAGTGCATTTCTAAATGATTTTATAAAAGAAGAAGTTTTTATAGAACAACCTCCAGGTTTTGAACATGAAAGTTTTCCAAATCATGTTTTTAAACTTAAGAAAGCTTTATATGGTCTTAAACAAGTACCTCGTGTATGATATGATAGATTAAAGAAGTTTCTTTTATCTTCAGGTTTTGAAATTAGAAAAGTTGATTCAACATTATTTATTAAGAAAATAAATAAAGATATTTTACTAATCCAAATATATGTAGATGATATTATTTTGGGTTCTACTAACAATAATTTTTGTCAAGAATTTGTTAAGACTATGTAGGATGAATTTGAAATGAGTTACATGGGTGAACTGAATTTCTTTCTTGAACTTCAAATTAAACAATTGAAAGAAGGAATATTCATCAATCAAAGCAAGTATGTAAAAGATTTACTCAAACGCTTTGGAATGGAAAATACAAACAAGCAAACCAACACCAATGAGTACTACTACATCACTTGACAAAGATGAAAATAGTAAGAATGTTGATCAAAAGCTTTATCGAGGTATGATTGGATCACTTCTTTACATTACTGCAAGTAGACCTGATATTATGTTTAGTGTATGTTTATGTGCTAGATTTCAATCAAATCCTAAAGAATCACATCTTAAAGCAGTTAAAAGAATTTTTAGATATCTTAAAGATACTACAAATTATGGATTGTTTTATCCAAAACATAGCACATTTGATTTAATTTCATATAGTGATGCTGATTTTGTCGGATGTAAATCCGTTAGAAAAAGTACAAGTGGAACATGTCATTTCTTAGGACATTCACTTGTATCTTGGTTTAGTAAGAAGCAAAATTTAGTATCATTATCAACGACTGAAGCTGAATATATTGTTGCTAGTCTTGCATGTGCTCAAATTTTATGGATGAAACAAACATTATCTGATTATGGCATAAATTGTCCAATAATATCCATAATGTGTGACAATTCTAGTGCAATTAATTTATCTAAAAATCCTATTCAACATTCACGTACAAAACATATTGATATTAGACATCATTTCTTACGTGATCATGTGCTTAAAGGTGATATTTCATTAGAATTTATACCTACTGATAAACAAATAGCAGATATATTAACAAAACCCTTAAAAGAAGAAATTTATGTTAAATTAAGAAGGGAGTTAGGTATATGTTCAATTAAAGATTTAAATTAAAATTTTAAAACTAACACATATGCATACATACCCTTAATAGTCGACTAATTTGACAAATAGCCGACTACATGCACAAGCATTGCATATAAGTTTTTCTGTGATTTACAGTGTAGTCGACTAATTTCATCTATAGTCGACTACTCTGAGTCAAAATCTAAAAATTAACTTTCTGTCGATTACAGTGTAGTCGACTACTTTTCTTTCTAATCGACTACTAATACTGAATTCACAGTTTTACAGTTTTAAAGCTTATTGGATTTTTTTAAAAAATCAAACCCAAAACCCAAAACCCAATACCCGTTTCATTTAAGTAGAGTTAATCTCAACCATAGATTTTTAACTCTATCAATCCTAGCCACATATCTAAGATAAAATCTTCACCTTTCATTTATTTTGTAGTTAAATCTGGACCATACAATGCAATTCTTTAAAAAAATAAATAAAAACCTAAAAACTACCCACTAACTTATCCCAAAACCGAGTCTTCTTCTTCATCTCTTCAGAACCCACTGATTCCAAGTTAGGGCATCGTCTTTCTCCTCAAAATTTTCATCAAGTTCATCTTTTTCTGCAGTCTGTCAGTTCTGTAGTCGACTACACCAAGTAATAGTCGACTAATCTAGGGTTTCAACAGTTTGTGATAAAATTCTAAACTTGATCTTTGTATCTTCTGTTATTTTTCTGTTTCATCATGTCTAGAGCTAAGAAAGCTAAGCAAATCCATATTAATGTTAACGATGAAATCATCATTTACTTAAGAAGTCCTGATTTACTAAAAGAATTTAACAAAATATCCACTTTTGAAGTTCTTCCAGGACGATTTGTGAAATTTGATGATTTTATTCCCTGGAACTTTGGATCATATTTTGATAATGTGGGATTGCTTGAATTATTCTCTGCTGAAAATAGAAAACCCACATATCATTTTCTTATTCAATTGTTCTATACTAATATAGAACGTGTTGGAACTATTGGTGGTTCTGAAAGACTTAAAACTCTTGTTAAAGGAATAGAAATTGACTTGACTACAAAGTCAATTGGAAAAATTTTCAATATTCCTTATCAAGGAGTCTCTCTTAGGTCAATTAGGATGAATGATTCAGATCTTTTATCTAATCATATATTTCTTCCTGGTTATAGTAAACCTTTAAATAATTCAAACAAACTTCGTCCAATTCCTAGGTTCATTGCACGAATCTTAGCGTATAACTTATTTCCAAAAGCTGGGAGTTTCCATGTCATTTCCCTAGACTTAGCAAAAGCTCTATATGCTATAATGGGAAATATCCAAGTTAATTGGGCTGGAATTTACTTTGACAATCTTATGACAATACCAAGAGGATTTCTTCCTTATGGTGCCTTTTTAACAAAAATCTTTGATAAATTTCATGTGGATCTTCAATCTGAAAATTCTGTTGTCCGTTCTATTGAATTCTTTGATTCTAATGCCCTAACTAGGATGAAGTTAACAAATTTAAAAAAAAATCAAGAACAAAATCCTCAAGATGAACCTCATCAAGAAGAAATTTCACAAGATATTCTACAATCTTCAACTCAAGCAGGAACTTCTTCTAGTCAACCAACACCATATCCTACAGAACCTTCATGTTTTTTAGACGTGCAATACAACACACTAAGTGCACGTATTCTTGAACTTGAAACTGGTCAAAGAGCTCTATATTCTCAGAATTCCTATCATTAGTAATCAAGAAGAGCTAATCAAGAAGTTTGATGACTTGGACACAAAGCTTAGTGCATACTTTCAAGGACAACAACCTCCTCCAGCACCTTAGAAGTTTATGCATGCATCATATTAGATTTAGATGTTTTAATGTTGAATTTCAAAACAATTATGTTATTTTGTTAGTTATCTTTTGTTTAAGTATCAAAAACTATGTAGTTGTGAGTTGTTATTAAGACATATGTAATATGTTATGTTGCTACAATGTCAAGTATGTTGATTGTGTGTTTACATTACTATGATGCTGTTTAGATAGTTAATATATGTGCTATATATTTTAAACAGATCATGGTGATGAACATTGTGAAACTTTGGTCTTTATGGTAAGTCTTTGCCTATCTATTTAGATGGGTGAAGTTATGGACTATGTTCATAATCTGGATGATTTGTTTGAAGTATTAGCTCATGTTGAAGAAATAATGTTATATTTAGCATAAATATTTATCTCTTTTTATTGATAACAAAGGGGGAGAAATGGTTATCTATATATATTAGATTTATGTATTGTTATAAACTGTTATAGACTCTAACTTGTATATATGCAGGGGGAGTAAGTATGATTATTTCATAATGTTTAAACTTAGTTATAAAATACATACTTATGCATAAATTATTTGTTATCATCAAAAAGGGGGAGAATATTGATTATCACATCTCCATGATATTATTTTGATGATAACAATTTATACAATGTGTGTTATACAAATGCACTAACTTTTATATGTAGCTTTTAATATCAAAATATGAACAAGTGCAAGTTGAGATTCAAGGCATTATGAAGTGAAGAAGATGAAGAACATATGAGATAATGTATTTTACATTTTCTTTATTTAGAATTATTGTACAAGCCTTGATCACTCACACACACACACATAAATATTAGAACACACTAACACAGGCTTAGTGTGTTAGTTAACTATAGAAATCCCCTATGTTAACCATTAGAGTTATAGTTAATAATCGAGTGTCAAAACATTTAATTCATATCATTTTCTAACTCTTAGTAGTCGACTAATTAGGATAGTAGTCGACTACTCATGTATATGTCTTAAATATATGTTTCTGTAAATTTACAGTATAGTCGACTAATATGGATAATAGTCGATTACTCAAGTTTATGACAAAAACATAAGTTTCTATTATTTTATAGTATAGTCGACTAATTGACATTATAGTCGACTACTGAAGGCAAAATTTATTTTTCAAGTTTCTGTCAAATTACAGTATAGTCGACTAATGAACTTTATAGACGACTACTGAAAAATTTTCTAAACTCACAGAGTCTGTTTAAACTCAGTGTAGTCGACTAATCTGTCTTGTAGTCGACTACAGATACAGTTTTTCCAGAATTTAAAGTTTGAAATTATGACTGTTTATAGCCGTTTTTTAAACGTTTTTAAAGTTCAAATAATTATCTTTTCAAAGGCTATAAATAGGTTATTTGTTCAGAAAAATGCAGAGACTTACATACCCATAAGCTTTGATCTTTGTGCATTTTTTCAAGTGAAAAATATTCAGATTTTGAGAAAAAAAAGTTTCTAAAATTACCTTTGAACATCATTCAAATACTTATTGTTTAGGCAATTTACAGAAGTTAGAATCATTCCTAAGCCACTACTACACTACACTACAAATCAAGGCTGATAGGAATTGAAATTATTACTTTAAAAGTTCTCTCAAGTTGTGAGAGTTGTTAATCTCTTGGTTTAGAGATTGGTATGCAAATTGGCAATGTGTTTGTCAATTGGTGTTGCAATTTGCAGGAACTTGTAAATTGGTCAGGTTTGCTTTTTGATTTTGTAAGTTTATTCAAAATCATAGTGGAAACTCTCAAGCGGGATTTGCTTAGAGACTGGATATACACCAGATTGGTGGAACCAGTATAAATCTTTGTGTTTGTGTTTGTAAATTTCTAAGATTGCCATTTTTCTTTGCAATTTATAATCTACTTTGCATAAATTTTAATAGAACACTATTCACCCCCCAGTGTTCTAGTGTATCTATTTCAGATCCTACAGCTGCCTCGATGTCCTCAAAGCACTTGAGATGTAAGGTGGGCTAGCGGTAGTGGAGGAGAATAAGGAGGCCAATGGCGGATCAAACGAAGATGTAGGCGAAGGCTCTGACGATGAAGGCAACTTATCCTCTTCCTTCGACCAGCTAGATTCCCCTCCTCCAGATGCTCTTGACTCGAGTTCACCCCCTCATCCCTGCTCTAGATTCTACTTCCTGAGACGATTATGTATGTTTTTATTTCTTTTTTTTGTTAGCGAGTCTTTGTAAAATATCCTATAATACTCTTGCGAACTAAGAGAGACTAAATTTTATTAACCCGTACTTTTGCACTTAGTTAGGAGTTGTTTCTCATATGTGTTTTTATTTTGAGATGTTTTTGAATGAGCTAGTGAGAACTGAGACATGAGCATTCTTATTTTTTGAATAAATTGGCGAAAACTAAGTGATGCCTTGGTGTTGTAGATCTAATGTTTATGGGATGCTTCTGATGAATTGGTGAATGCTGAGTCGCAATAACTTTTCATTATGCCTTGAGTTTACCCTTGAAAATCGGTATCAAGGATTTTTAATGTAGCTCCCAACCATGCCTTGGGTTTACACTTGAAAGCCAATAATAAGGATTTTGAATGCCTTCAATGAGTCGATGAAAACTGAGTCGCCAGGGCTCTGCGCCATACCTTGGATTTACTGTTAAAAATAGATACTAAGGACTTTGAATGCCCAATGGGTTGTTGAAGACTGAGTCGTAAGGGCAACCTGCCATGCTTTGGGATTACACTTGAAAACTGATACTAACAACTTTATCGGTCTCGAGCGATCTGACATTGTGCCTTGGTTTTACTTATGGGGAACAATACCAAGGGCTTCTTTCGTGCATTGTGTTTATCCTAAAAAATCACCCGGGGGTTAGAAGCCCTTGCGCAAATCGATGAAGATCGAGTTACAAGGACTCTGCACTATGTTTTGGTTTTACTCGTGAGAACGATACTAAGGTCTCGGTTCGTGCCTTGGGTTTACTCTAAAAAGGCACTAAGGGCTTTATTACGTGCCTTGGGTTTACTTTGAAAAGACATCAAGGTATTAGGATGCCTTGCTCGAGTCGATGAAGATTGAGTTGCAAAGACTCCATGTCGTGTCTTGGTTTTACTCATGAAAACAATACCAAGGTCTTACTTTGTGCCTTAGGTTTACTCTTAAAAGACACCAAGATATTTGGTACGTGCCTTGGGTTTTCTATAAAAAGACACCAAGAGCTTAAGAGATATTGGTCGATTCAATGAAGATCGAGTTGAAAGGACTCCGTGATGTACCTTGGTTTTACTCATGAGGACGATATCATGATCTTGGTTTGTGCCTTGGATTTACTCTAAAAAGACACTAAGGGATTTGATACAATCTTTGGGTTTGTTCTTAAAAAAAATACCACAAGGGCTTAAGAGACCTTGGCTGAGTCGATGAAGATCAAGTTGTAAGGACTCTGCACCTTGCCTTTGTTTTACTCGTGTTGATGATGAATATTAAATAGCCAATTAATCCAGAAGAGGATTGTTATAGGGTGATGAAGGATGATGAAGGGTTCGCTCCCTTCTTCAACTTTATGCCGAGTTCTTGAACTAGGATGTCTGGATGTACTACAAAGACCAGAAGAACAAACCCGTAAGAGGGTAGGGACTAGTTCTCCCGTGGTACCTCCGACGGTCAAGTCAATTGATGAACATGAGCTTGAGTGGAGTTTAGAGCTATGTGTTCTTATGCTATTAGAGATGATGATCTCTGAGATTTAGGTTAGGAGGAGAGTTTAGATTGCCTCTCTCTGGCTTTGGTGAATAGCATCTGTATATAAAGAAGATGTAAATGGCAGATTAGTTATTTCGGCCATACAAATGGTGGTGACAAAGTGTAAGCTGGAAGGTGAGCCATCCTTTGCTCTACAGGTGTTGGCTAGCGGCTGGAGGGAAAGTTATTTTAGCCTGGGAGATGGTGTCTTCGTGATATCTGGGAAGTGACTTCTGAGTTATAGCAGAAGTCACGTGAGCATACTAAGTCGTCCCTCGCTTTATAGATGTCGACTGGCGACTGGAGGGGAAGTCAGTTCCTTATGGGAGAGAGTGTCTCTGTATTTTCTGGGAAGTGATTGAGCTGACAAGGCATAGAGACTTATCAGGCCAAAATCTGGATAAGACTTATTTGAGGTGGACTGAGACATCGACATGTGCTCTGGGGGAGAGGCCTAAGAGCGGAGTCGAGTCCTCAACTTAGTCGACAGCAAGGAACATCCCTTAAGTTGTTTTTGAGAAATTTCCAGTGAGTGGTCGAGTGCCCTAAATAGGGTCTTCCTTAATAATAGGGTCGACCGACACCGCCTTTCGTGTCGACTCAGGACTGTTAGTTTTTTTACTAGTTAGAATGTCGTCTTGTCTGGGAGTTCAGGATCTTTCGTACCGGTTAGTATCGCCTCTTGTGTCGACACCAGAGTGTCGGCTTGATGAGTCAGTAGGGCCGAGGTCTCTGTAATTGTGTCTTGGGTTTATCCTGAAGAGGTACCAAGGTCTTAAAATTTAGCCATGATGGTCGAGTTGTACTAGAGGATTCGACCATATGTTGGGCCTTGGACTTACCTTCATAAAGAGTCAAGGGCTTGTTATCCGACTGAGGAGTTGTTGTGCCTTGAACTCTTAAGAGTTGACTAGGGCTTTCTTCCCCTAAGGCCGAGAGATGACTACGGGAGTTAGCCAAATGGTTGAGCTTGTTTCACTTAGGACTCTTATCGTATCATTTTGCTAATATTTATATCTTGGGTGAGTGAACACCATAACAGTTGGCCCCTTTCACTCAGAGTTAGATTTTAGTCGACTATGAGAGAAAATAAGATATGTTCTAATTAATGCATGTAGGTGTCAAAAATTACCTATAGGTCCCTACACGTGGCTCGAGACAGAGAGAAGATGATGAATGTCACTATTCGAGTCACAGAAGCTCATTTGACGATGACAAACACATGAAGTGAGTCGATGGACCATGCGAAGCAACGAAATTTTGGAGTTTCAGAATAACGAAAACACAAATGAACCGGGAGCTGCATGTCGCTTACGAAAGACGAAGCGCCCCTCATGTCCTATTTACTCTACATATTATTCAATCATGGGAGCTTGTAGATCTCCTCGTCGGATTTCCGACGCATTCTGGATCGTGTGATTCCGAGTTCGGATGATGAAAATAACGAACAGAACATGTAGACCGAGCCCTAAGCCAAAGTCAAGACACCTCTTTGATATCTCGGCCAACCCGAGACACCCCAAGGTGTCTCGGCTTGGCCAAGACACTCTTTGGTGTCTCGGCCACGCCGAGACACCCACGGGTGTCTGCAGACCCGAAAATCAGATTTGGCTGTTTTTGCCGGTTTTTCGACCATTAACCGCTTGAATTTGCTCTAACTGATAAAATATCATCCATGAATGTGATTAAGTGGTTATAACTGAGGATAAGAGGGAATCTGCCGTTCTTATCCGAAAACAGGGCTCCCGAAGCGTATAAATACAGTCCCAGGGCCTTTATTTTTTCAGATCTGGAATTCTCGAGCGTTGGCGAAGCCCTGCCAAACTGAAGACTGAAGGAGCATGAATTTCAACAGAGAGGAGAAGATCAGAGCGAGTTCGTTAGCACGAAGAAGAAGAGTTGGTCAGATCTGCAGTTCCCGTGTTCTTCCCTTAAGATTACCCCGTTGCGGTGATATCAAGAAGAGTGATTATCTCGTTATTGCCAAGATAATTGCTTTGGCTTCTTGATTTCTTCACAAATCAACGAAGCTCCATATCTGATCTGGTCGCTTGGTAGTCCACGGATATCAACGTTCTCGTCACAGGCCAAGAACCCACGCAAGCAAGAGTCGATAAATGATTCTTGTGTTTATTTTCAAGAGGGTTGTAATTTTTATTTTTGTTATTTGAATTCGTTGTAAACAATTAAAGTTGTAATGAAATCGATAATGAAGACGACTTTTGATGAAAACAAGCTGGCAACCAAAGTGGGAGCCAACAGCCTCTCTGCTGAGGTTGTCGTGACGTAACCGGCGATTAAGATCCCGGTGAACGAAGAGGTCGAATACGAATTCGACCAGTAGAAGTTTGAAGAGTATCTCTCTTCCTCCTCCTCCAGATCTACCTCTCCTCCCAAGCACAGGAAGGCCTCCTCTTCTGGGAAAACCCGCTAGACTTCAGGCTTGAAGATCCAAGATCCTCTCGCGGCCACTGCACTTACACCTCACGACGCCCCTCCAGTGTCCAACGAGGTCCAAGCTATAGATCTGGGCCTCCCCTCCAGCAAAAGCTTAACTGGTGAAGACGTGCTAACTCTGTCGAAGAGAGCGTGCCAAAGACAATGCTAACGCCTTACGCGTCAACTGGCCAAGGCTTTGGAGTCAATGGATGGGATCCGCTATGATGTGGATCTGAAATCTAGGCAGCGTCGAGAACAACAATGGCGAGCAAACAACCCCTCCTCCAAAGCAGAGAAAATGAATGGGTCCGCATCAAAAGGACCCGCTCTGCCCTTGAGGAGCGAATCTAGAAGTGCCACGCATTGCTCGCCCACGCCCGAGTCCTTTTGCAAAAAGCAAAAAAAATGCAGAAGGAAGAGGCGGTTAAAAAATCACCCAAGCACAAATGGGTGTGGATGCCGAAGGCAAAGTCAGTGCCTAAGGCAAAAGTGGACGAAGTTACCATTCGGCCTTCGTCAACTTCAGATCTCGTTTCCCCTGTCCCCATATCTCTAACGGAGCTATATGGTAGCGTGGATCTTACCAAATCCAGAGTTCCCCTGAAAGACCGTCTTGGTCCTATCCTCGAAGATCGAGGTAAAGCACATGTGAAGGAGTGATTAGGGCGTTGAAAGGTTCCCAAACAATAATTCAGGCAGGGGGTCGTACTAATCCCTCCAATAACAATAATAAAGGGAAGACTCCTATTACCGACCGCATTAGATTACGAGTCAAAGTTCAAGAGCCTGTTAGAGTTTCACGCTCACGAAGGCATAAATCTGAACGAGTGACTCTTGGAGACACCAATGAAGCGTCGTATCCCCAGAGGGAAACATGTTCGTTCGATGACGACATAATACATGGGAAGTCATGCCAACACACGATGGGTTGCTCCGGTCATTAGACCGACGAGTTGTACTATCGGTCTGGGGGTACGAATAAGTCCCGAAAAAGAAATACCCGAGACAGGGACTCACACTATCCGCGTGCCAAGTTAGTCAAGGCGGTGTTGTCAGAATGCTACTTCCCTAAGGCCCCACAAAGGGTTTTGATGTTTGAAAGAATCTCCACAGGAACATCCGAGGCTAAGCCGAGGCGTTTCCGTAGAAGAAGGTCAACCAGCATAAGTAACGAGCTCTCGTGAGTCACTATCAATATGGTCGACAAAGGCAAATCCGTACGACGCTTCAATCCTGAACCTTTTGCAGAAGTATCTTAGCGCATGACTTGGCTGCGGTCTGGAACTATCAGACCTAGACCCAGAAGGTCATGATCCTCGGACTATGAAATGTCAGATGCTTGCTCGGCGTTGGCTTCTGATGATACGACATCCAGTGTAGGACAATCTTATGAATCGTTCGTGATTAGCACCGCGCAAATGGCTAAGATTCTTGAGGATGCTTTACCCAAGCAGAAAGATAATTTTAAACTTGAAATGGAGATGGCTATGCAGCAAATGAGAGATATGCACAGCCAACAAATTACAACGCTGACAAACCAGCAGGGAGAGTCCAACCGTCGTAATAATCCTAATTAGGTTAACAGTGATCGGGAAGCGGACGAGAACGCCAATATGGAAACCCCTCCCGTTGATAACAATGCTGGGGGTGGACCCTCAGATGACAACAATACAAAGGAAGACCATGTCACTTCTCCCCGTAATCGCTCGAAGAAAGATATGAGTGATGATAAGAAGATGAGGGACTTGGAGAGCAAAATCAATGCGTTGATGAGTGCTCAGGAGGTAAAGAAGTCCGGAATACCATGTCCATACCCGAGGGAATGAGAGTCAATCCCATACCCAGCAAAGTTTAATCTGGTTAACTTCACGCCATTCGACGGAAAGGGTTCTCCCACCCAGCATTTGATATCTTTCAAGTCCCATTTAGGGATAATTGTTTGTGGGAAAATTTGGGAGTAAAAAGACAATGAAAGAAAATGACCTGTATTCTCTCAAAATCAATTACAGTTGGATTCCCTGGTTATAAAAGAGAAGAGAACGAATTTGGTTCTCCCCTTTGTTTAAAACTGGGTTCTTCTCGGTAGCGATGGAATACCTCCTTCGATTGCTTGCGTCGAATTTGCACTCTGTTGACGATCTGACCGTCTCTTATCTCGTAGGAACAATGAACTTTTGTGGAAAGTTTGATAAATAACTCTGAACGAGTTTTAAGAACTCCGAACGAGTTAGAACTCTATGACCAGAGTTGTTAGAACTAAAAATTCGGTTAATTGCCAAGCTGAATTTCTGTTGCAGAAGGATTCTCCCAGATTTGATCCTCTGAATCTGGCTAAATCCTCTCCTTCGAAGAATTCACCTCTGCTGCCAACTCTTGTACGGTGTTGGAACTAAAAAATCTTTAACCCCTTTTCGTTTCGATCCTGAAAATCCAACCCTTTACTTCGTTGGGTTTGTTGAGTTTTTATAGGGGGGTAAAAGGCTGTAACCGCCCTCTAAATCCGCTCCTAAGTGGGCATGATTTCCTCAGATCGTGGGGAAAACGGTTCTGAAACCGTTCGACTCATATTTGAATGAGTCAAATGCCCAACCTGGCATTCAGGACCCTAACCTCGCGTCTTAGGATTGAGACGCGAGGCTAGGTATTGACTGAACGTCCAGAACGTGAGGGTCGCTCACGTTTCACTTGTTGTGACTTAGAAACGCGGGAGTCGCCTGCATTTCTAGAATTGTAACACGAATGTGAATTCCGCGTTGTAGAAGAAGTTGGTTGACTTGTAACTTCTTCTGAAAGGCGTTGCAAGGACCGTTGTTCAGTAATCCTCGCTTTGGCTGTTGTGGGATGTGAAAGTCGTCAGATTGTAACTTCCACTATAGATGGTGAAGACTACCGAATAGAGTTTTCATCAGTTGTCGGAAGTGTCGTCGAATTGTAACTCTTCTCATTTTATGTGAAAAGTCCTCTATTTGCAGTTTTCGTTTGTTGGCATGAAAGCTATCTGATTGTAGCTTTCATTGTTGGAACTTGATGGGAATCAACGAATATTTGCCAACAGCTCTCTACCAAGCAACTCACCAACTAAGTCTAACCTTTTATTTTTGAAATCATTACACTGCTTATGAGCATCTCTAATAGTTTCTAATATAATATTAGTCATGTTGTTGTCGTAGCCATCAAGATCAATCATCTCAAACATGAGGCCGTGTTTGCAGCGATTATAAAACCGCGGATGCAATGATTTAGAAATTTCTTCTGTTTTGATTGTAAGGATGAATTCTGCTTCTTGATTTGAAGGAACCATTGCCTTGTAATCTCTTCTTAATCCGTGGGGATCAGCTATCCATTGTGATTTTTAGACAGCCTACAGAACCCCCTCCAAAGCTTTCGAAAGTTCGCGGTTGACTGGGACGAATTTTCGGAATACTTTGGATCCCAAAATTTAGTGGATTGATTGTTCACTCCATCTGATTTGAAGACATCGTGAAACTGGTTGTCGGAATGTTGAGATGTTGCTTCCTCGAACCAAACAAAACAGCTTATGAGCCTTGATGATAATGAAGAATGAGGTGCGCTCCAAATCGAATCTGATGGATTTAGTGTTGCTGATTGTAATCTGTCTGCACCCATCTGATAGACTCCCCAGCGGAGTCACCTGTTTCTTCTCTATTTTGGCCACCTTGATGGCTGACCTTAGTTTTTTTATTAGAGGCCGCGTCGTATCTCCTGTTGATCATCACGCGTGGGTGAACTCTGCGCTTGAGAGTTTGAACGCGTAGGTGAGCCTCGCATTTGGAATTTCAACCAACTCGAACGCTAATATCGAGTTTGGGTAGGATTCTGGCCTCGAATCCCGTCTGTTACAATTTGACAGCTTATAGCTGTCTATAAATAGACCGTTAGAGGTCAAATCAAGAGTCATTCGACTCTTATTGAAACTTTAACGAAAATTTTTGTTCTCATCTCCGGCGAGCACTGTTCCTCTTCTCTTCTGACTAAAATCCATAGCACCCAAGAAGAAAACGGTCTCCCGTCCTTCCAAGTCCGACGCCTCTACGGCTCAGGGGTCGGCACCACCTGTGTCGGCCGGTGGTGCTGCGGCTCAGGCAGGCACGCCGCCCCAGCTCCCTTTGATCGGCGGTCAGTACGACCTCCATGGTCATTAAACTTGTTGCGACAAGTTTTGATCTTTGGATCAACGAGGAAACTCGTTTTAATAACGCAGGGCTGGACTCCGTCATTTAGTATTTTCGACAAGGGGTTCTATCTCCGCGTCTTAGATTTTTGACGCTAGGTTCTGTAGGCGTTAAAAATTGCCCATAGGTCCTCAAACACAGTTCAAGATAAGGAGAAGACGATAAACGTTATTATTCAAGTTGAGGGAATTTATCCAACATCAGTAAGTGTATGAAATGGATTAGTAGAATGCACAAGTCAACGAAGCGATGAAACGTACGCAAAACAAGGGAACTGGAAGAATCACGAATCGTCAAAATATCAAAAAAGTGAACAAAACACCACTCGGAGGCCTGTGTAGGCGCGAGTCACGAATTGGTGGCTCGCACCCATGCGAGCCACCAAATGGTGACTCGCATAGTCCCGAGCCACAAGGACTCTTATTGAATACAAAACCTCCCCAAACACGGATTTCGATGATTTTTAAGGATTCTTTCGTCCCAGAACCTCCCCAATTGTTTTAAGGTTATCCCTAGACGTGTTTAAGTGGTTATTAACTGCAGATAACGTTTAAACACCAATTCTTGTTCAAAAGGACGTCTCCAAAGGCTTATAAATAGAAGCCTAGGGTCTTCTTTCAGAAGGATCTGAGATTGAGAAGGCGAGGTGCTGTCAAATTGTCCAGCTAACCACGAATTTCAGAGAAGAATCATCAGATCTTGGTGAACACTTTCATAAAGAAACCCCTTCGAAAGGTTTGTGATTCTTTCCCCTTCTTTCCTCCGGATTAAACTTGGTTTTAATCTCGAGAAGAGCCACAATCTCGCTTGATCGTGATTGTCGCTTCCGCAATTGTTTCCTTCGTGAAACAAGAGCATAGTTATATTGTCAATCGGGTTTGATCTGCAGTGGTCCACGGACTAACCCGTTCCCGGCATAAGCAAAGATCCCACGCAAAGCAGCATAAAGATAAACTACTGCTGCGTTTTGTTTGATAAAGTTGTAATCTTTATTTTTCGTTATAAGAAGATCTTATAAAAAGATCAACTTTTCTTTCAGTTTGAACTTGTAATCGATAAACGGTGTAACAGGTTTGAAAACAATGAAAAAGACAACTTTTGACCCAAACAAACTGGCGACCACAGTGGGAGCCGACAGCTTTTCTGCCGAAGCTGTAGTGTCGCAACCAAAGATCATCATCCCGATCAACGAGGAGGTCGAGTACGAGTTCGACCAGGCAAAATATGAGGAATACTTATCCTCCTCTTCTCGCTCATCTTCCCCTCGCAGGAATAGGAGAAACTCCACAAGGAAAGGACGAGGATACTTGGATTTGAAGGTTCAAAACCAAGAACCTCATCCCGCAGCAGCTCAAGGCACACCTTGCAAAGCTGAAGCTGCTACTGAAAACGAGCCGACCTTATCCAAGAGAGCGCGTCAAAGACGGCGTCAACGCCTTGCATGCCAATTGGCCAAAGCTTCCGAGCTAGTTAATGGAATCCGCTATGAAGCGGATCTGAAGTCTAGAAGACGCCAACCGCCACGGCAGCAAGCGGGCGACTGGTCCAAATCAACAGCGAATGAATGGGTCCCCGTTAAGAGGACACGTTCAACTCTTGAAGAACGGATCAAGAAGCGCCACGTTTTACTTGCGCACGTAAGAATTCTGGTGCAAGAAGCCAGGAAGTTACAAACAAATAGTGCAGACGATAAACTGACGAAACCACGTCAAATCTGGAGGCCAAAATCCAAAAGAAGGCCCGAAAGAACCAAGTCATCGGCTGCTGGCTCGGCCAAGGCTGAGTCACCAAACACTGGCTCGGCCAAGGCCGAGCTACCAAGTGCTGGCTCGGCCAAGGCCGAGCCACCAGCTGTTGGCCCGCGTCACCGCCAAGCTAATTCGTCTCTGTTTGTAGAATCCGCGGTTATTTGCGAGTCTCCGACAGCTCTGGTCTCTGTTCCGGCGACTTCCTCACCTTCAGTAGAACCCTGCGGCAGCGTGGACCTATCCCGATTCAAAGTAAACATTACAAATCGTCTTGGTCCTTTGCATAAAGATGAACCCCGTATGGTTTGTCAGACTGGGGGTCATACGCGATTCTCTAGTAAGCCAAAGATCTCTCTCACGGAGAAAGTACCAGTAACCACTCATCTTGGATTGCGGGTTGAAGTCCAAGAGCCTATTAGGTCCTCACGCGCACGAAGGCGTGGTTTTAAACGAGCGGCTCTTGAAGATAATGGCAGAGCATTATATCCTCAAAGAGAGCCCTGTTCATCAGAAGACGACGACGTTAGAATGAGAGAATTATGCAAGCACAAAATAGGTTGCTCCGATAATCGTATCGATGAGTTGTACTATCATACTGGGAGTATGAATAAATCTCGGAAGAGAAATACCTAGGAAATGGATTCTCGCTGTCCATGTACCAAACTTATTAAGGTGGTATTGTCAGAGTGTAACTGTTCTAAGACCGCCTCGCAAAGGATTTCGGTGTTTGAAAGACTTTCTACAGAAACGCTGGGACACAAATCAAAATGTTTCCGTAAAAGAAAGCCGACCGTTCAAGAACGTGAACTCTCAGAACTCACGATTAACATGGCAGATAAAGGAAAATCCACACGGCGCTTCAGTCCTGAACCTTTCCCGTAAATATCCTAACGATTGACCCGGCTACAAACTGGGGCTATTAGGCCTAGAGATTATAGGAGAATTCAGAGAGGACAATCCTCAGATGACGAAATGTCAGACGCTAACTCTGCGATCGCTTCAGATGCCACTGTGTCCAGTACAGGACAGACTCGAGAGTCATTCATGATCACTACTGAACAGATGGCTCAACTTCTTCAAGAAGCTTTGCCAAAGCAGAAAGAGGACTTTAAAATTAAAATGGAGATGGCTGTGCAACGGGTTAAAGACTTACATGCACAACAACTCCAGCAGTTAACAAATCAGCACGGAGAATCTAGTCGTCGCCCGACTACTAATCAGATAGATAGTGACTCAGAAGTAGAGGAAAATATCAATATCGAGGTTCCACCTGAGAATAAAAATACCAAAGGTATCCTTAACACTGGGGGTGGTACCAATATCCATCCCCAAAGTCGCCAGAAGAGAGAGGTAGGTGAAGACCTTAAGATGAAAGACTTGGAAAGCAAAATCAATGCTTTGATGTCTGCTTAAGAGGTAAAAAAGACTGGCACTCCGTGTCCCTACCCGAGAGAATGGGACTCCATTCCATACCCACTGAAGTTTAGTTTGATTAACTTCACGCCGTTCGACGGGAGGGGCTCCCCTACCCAACACTTGATTTACTTCAAGTCCCACCTGGGGATCATTTCAGGCAATGAACCTCTGATGGTACGATCGTTCATGGGAACCCTTCGTGCAGCTACTTTTGATTGGTACCGCCGGCTTAAACCGGTAAGTATTAATACATGGGATGATATGGAAAGCATGTTTCTTGCTAATTTTTTCGACGATGACACCGAAGTATCGATCAGAACACTCTTTGAAGAGAAGTAGAAAGATGGAGAGCTCGTTGAGAACTTTGTTAAGCGCTTCCGGAACAAGGCAATGAACTGTCAGGATCCGGTCACGGAGGAATTCATCCTCCAAACATGCCACAATAACCTTTTCTTAGATGTATTAGAAGCTATGGGCACTGCACCATCCAAGACATGGAAAGAGTTAAAGGTGCGAGGAGAGCAGGCTGAACGCTTCCTCAAAAGGAAGAAAGCTAAAAGGGGACAACCAGCAAATAATACCCAAAAACAGAACTTTACCCCCCGTGGTAAAGGGAAAGGACCGGCGAATGCGGTAGACGCAAATCAGACATTTGAATTACAACCCCAAAAGCAGCCGCAGCAACAAGCGCCAAAGCAACAAACGCCTCAATGGCAACAATGACCTCCAAGGCAACAGAAAACTTCTGAGCTAAAATTCCCAAAGGAATACTCCTTCAAAGAAGATAAGGTCCCTGGTATCTTCAAGTATTTACTGGAGAATAACAAAATTAAGCTACCTCCGATCGCTGATCATGAAGGAGCTAAGAAAATTACAGATCCGCGATATTGCGCATTTCACAGAACAGTCCATCATCCTACAAAGGCGTGCTATGCTCTCAAGGACAAGATTTAGGCCTTAATCGATGTTGGAATTATCACTCCGAAACAGCCTAAAGAAAAAAAGGTGGGCGCAAATGCTGTTTTTGTTAGCTTTGACTCTGTCTCTCTGGCATGGTTTCAGCCAGAGCTCGTATATAAGGTACAAATGAAGACCGTCAACGATGATCCTTATGGACAACGTCAGAAAGGACTCGTACAACATATAGCTCCTAGCAGCGAAATTCTTTGGGTCCATCCGGACTTGTTAGAAGATGAGCAATGGGCATCATCCTCATCTAAGAAGGAATACAAAGGTAAAGGTAAGACCTGCTGTCCCACCACAGCAATTCCTAAAAAAGATGATGAAGGTATCCCCACCTTGTCACTTTCTGAAGATGAACAAGAGGCTCTTGTTACTAGGGGTGGGAATGAATATCATTATAAATACCCCAAAACTTCTGACTCAAATGCCAAGACATTAGCCGAACTGGGGGTGGTTACAACTCCCCCTACACCAGTTGAAAAATCTCAACAGAAGTCAGCTAATAAGCAAAATGAGAAAGAGCCTCAACCCCAGGAGACTCAGAACTCGAAGCAGTCTCGATTCAATCGTCCGATTGGGAGAGATAAACCGGGAAGTTCAAACACTCCTTACTGTTTTAATGTTATGGCTCAGCTAGCTAATATCCCAGCAAGAATAACTTTATATGAGTTATTGCGCCTCTCCAAAGATACTAGAGAAGCCTTGCGAGAAGCTTTAGCTGATTCTGACGCGTTCCTTACTCAAGTCAAACCGGCCCGCGAAGAAACGGAATCACCAGTTCAGCTTTGTAATTTATCGGCCAAACAATTTCCTCATATTACGTTCACTAAGGATGACATGCAAGTGAGGAATTCAAAGCATGATAGGACTTTATACTTCACCAGATACGTTGGCTCCAGCGTTGTTAACCGGGTCCAAGTCGATCCGGGTTCCGCTGTTAGCATCATGCCACTCCGGTTGATGTACAATCTCGGAATCCCAACAAGCAAGCTGGCTTTCACAGGTACCGTTATATACGGGTTCAATACCAGTGGATCCAGACCTTTGGGAAAAATCCGGATAAAATATCAACTTGGAGATCTAAAGTCTGAAGTTACGTGCTACGTAATCGACGCGGAGACTTCCTATAATTTACTATTGGGTCGACAATGGATCCATGGTAATCTTATAGTTCCCTCTACCCTTCATCAGTGTCTTAAAATATATAGATGCCAATAATGAGGTCAAGACGGTGGTCACAGATAAGCAACCGTTTAAGGGATTAAAAAATTACTTTACCGATTCCCTCCTTTACAGTGCTGAATCTGATACTGAATCATTGGCTCAAGGCACGGATAGCGGGGAAGAAGCTGACACAGAAGCATGATTTGATTACAATGGTGGTTTTCTACTGAATGACATTGTACCCTTTGTAATCGGTCTTGACGATGGTGAATCATCAGACGGTAGTTGTAATTGACAACTTGCCGAAGAAGTAATAAATGGCGATGTAGAGTACCCACCATGTTTGGCTAATGTAATGTAGGGATTGCACGATAATCCCGACATACATATGCTGCTTCAGTCATCTTGCTTCATGAAAAAACGCTTCCAAGACTCGTTTGGAACAACCTTTGTCATTCCTGCTAAAGCAGGGGGTGAAAATGAGTTAGTGTTCGGAAAAGGGGAAATATCTCCGCCACTGTATCTCTCTTCAAGCGAAGATAAAAATGAAGAGAGATCCGGCCTTCATTCATCCAGATATAGTCAACAAGCGCGTGATTTCATGAAAAAATGGGGATATAATTTTGCGCTTGAAGAGGGTCTTTGTTTTGGTCGAGGCCCACGAGTTCCACCTCGTATGGCCTATGTACCAGAAGGAAAATCCTATAACTATTATAGCTATAAAAGGGGCCTGGGTTATGCTTCGGATGACGAGTGCTGCTGGCAAGTCATAGACCATTTAACAAATCAAGATGGATATTCATCCGACTCCTCTAATTGGGATTCAAATGTCGGCCTGGGAGAGGTACTTAAAGGCCTGATGTCGAATATGACCATAGTCGATCCTTCCACGATTCAAGAAGATGATCAACTGTCGGCTTGGGAGGATCCCTGGATTCATCATCTAAATATACAGTATGGAGATCGATTCGAGCAAAGAGAACCTCCTACCGAAGATAAAGTGGTCCAGATAAATATGGGTGATGAGACGAATCCAAAGCCAATATTTATAAGTGATAGTCTTCCACCAGATGAAAAAGAGGAGTTAATTTCCCTCATCAGAGAATTCATAGATGTTTTTGCCTAGAATTATGAAGATATGCCAGGGCTTGATCCGAACGTGGCAGCCCACCGTCTTAACATCAAACCGGATGCAAAACCTGTCAAACAACAGCAAAGACGATTTTGCCCGCAAATCATAGAAGCAATTGAAGAAGAAGTCAAAAAATTAATCAATTCTGGTTTTATCCGGGAAGAACAACATCCGGATTGGCTCGCAAATATCGTTCCGGTCCTCAAGAAAAATGGGAAAATAAGGATATGCATCGACTTCAGAGATTTGAATAATGCGTGTCCGAAAGATGATTTCCCTCTCCCTATCACCGATGTTATTATCGATAACACGTGTGGGTTTGAGAGAATGTCCTTTATGGATGGGTTTTCGGGTTACAATCAAATCAAGATGTACCCGGAAGATGAAAAACATACCGCATTCAGGACACCTCTCGGCGTGTTCTGCTATACAGTGATGCCTTTTGGGTTAAAGAACGCAGGCGCCACTTATCAACGGGCAATGTCTAAGATTTTTCAAGAACATCTCCGTAAAACTGTCGAATGCTATGTCGATGATTTGGTAGTGAAGAGCCGTAATAAAAACGATCATATCAAAGATCTAAGGACTATGTTCGAGCTCATGCGAACTCACCAGTTAAAGATGAACCCCACCAAATCTTTCCTTAGAATGTCCAGCGGTAAGTTTCTGGGATTTGTCGTCACTACGACGGGTATCCGCATCGACCCTGACAAAGTAAAAGTAATACACGGGTTGCAACCCCCAAGAAATCTCAAAGAACTCCGAGGATTGCAGGGGCGGCTGGCCTATATACGACGGTTCATCTCAAACCTATCTGGGAAATGTCAGCCATTTTCTAAACTCACCAAGAAAGGTGTATCCTTCATCCGGGATGACGCCTGTCAAAAGGCATTCGAGGACATCAAAACATATTTGGCGAATCCTCCTGTTCTTGTGGCACCAAAGTCAGGAAAGCTGTTCTTAATCTATATTAAAGCGGAAAGCCGTTCTTAATCTATATTAAAGCGATGAACCACTCGTTAAGTGCTTTACTTACACAAGACGATGACAACGGTCACGAACATGCTATTTATTACTTGAGTCGAACTTTGGTTGGTGCTGAGTCTCGATATCCAATGATTGAGAAAGAATGCCTCGCCTTAGTATTCGCTATTCAAAAGATGCGACATTTCTTAGTAGGACAAACGATTTATGTTATTTCCAACGTTAATCCGGTCCAAGTGTTCATGACACAACCAGCCTCTATGAACTGGAGACTAGCAAAGTGGGCCCTACTCCTGTCTCAATACGATCTGCACTTCAAACAACAGAAGTCGGTCAAAGGACAAGCAATTTGTGATCTTCTAGCGGCTAACCCCATAGCAGACACAGCTGGGTTATATGATGATTTAACCGATGAAGCTCACGAAGTCAATACTACGTTCCATCAACAGGTATGGCAACTATATTTTGATGGCACAAGCGACCAATACGACAAGCGCACCCGGTAATTCTAGGATCTCCGCAGGAGTCGTAGTCGTCCTAGTCTCTCCAGAAAAACATGTGATACCCCGAGCCTACTCATTGATAGGCAGGTGTTCTAATAATGTGGCCGAATATAACGCACTGCTTATCGGACTTAGTTTCACCAAAGAGCTGGGGGTCGAATATCTCGAGGCTTTTGGCGATTCTCAATTAATAGTCAACCAAATCCGGGGAGAATATGAAGTCAGGAATCAAGACTTGGTACCGTACCATAAGGCGGCTATCGAAATAGCAAACTCGTTTGAACAATTCTTCATCGAGTACATTCCACATCTCCAGAACGCATACGCAGACACGCTAGCAGCATTATCAGTATCTTTGGCACAACCGCTTGATTCGGAACAATCCATTACCGTCAGAACCCACCAATTATTTATGCCAGATTGCACCATTAACGTTAAGGAAGCATATACAGCTAGGGTCGATCTTGAGCCCTGAGACTGGAGATTTCCTATAATTGACTACGTTGTGCATGGTATTTTGCCACAGGACGTAAAAGAAAAGGATTCGGTTCGAAGAAGAGCTCCGAGATTCTATTATAATTCAACAACCCATACACTATATCGTCGTGCATACGATGGGTTATTACTCTGATGCCTCACGACCAGGGAGGTAGAAGAGGCTCTAAAAGAAGCTCACGACGGAATCTACGGTGCACATCAACCCGGTCCCAAACTCTGCGACCGACTCAGAAGGATGGGATACTATTGGCCAACCATGGTCAAAGACGCGATTGACTATGCTCGACGGTGCCATGCGTGTCAAATACACGCGAATTACATGCACCAACCCCTGGAACACCTCCACCCATCGACTACTTCATGGCCATTCGAGACCTGGGGGATGGATATCGTTGGTCCTATCTTCCCACCATCAGTTAAAGGTGACCGCTTCATTTTAGCAATCACTGATTATTTTTCGAAATGGGCCGAAGCAGTCCCACTCAAAGAAGTGAAGACAAGCGATGTCGTCAAATTTATCAAACACCATATCATCTATCGATATGGCATTCCTAGACGAATTATACACGACAACGGTCCTCAATTCGTAAGTAACGCTTTTATTAAATTCTGCGAAAAATTCAGGATTGAAGACATCTCCTCTACAGCATATAATCCTACGGCAAATGGGTTAGCTGAAGCGTTTAATAAGACAATCATAAAGATCTTGTCAAAACTCGTAAAAATTAATAAGCGAGATTAGGATGATAAACTTGGCGAAGCTCTTTGGGCCTATCGTACCACGGTCCGCACGCCCACCGAAACCACTCCGTATTCACTAGTGTACGGATGCGAAGCTGTTCTTCCTTTGGAAATTCAGATTCTATCCCTTCGCATCGCTCTTGCAATAGGGATGACGACAGAAGAACAACACCAGAAGCGTCTCGAAGAACTTGAGATGTTAGACGAAAAACGCTTGCAGGCTCAATAACAAATTGAGTTTTATCAAGCCAGAATCTCTCGTGCTTTCGATAAGAAAATTAAACAACGAAGATTTAAGGAAGGAGACTTGGTTCTGGCCATCCGGCGGCCCATGATACCCAATTCCAAGAAAAAAGGTAAATTCCAGCCCAAATGGGAAGGACTGTTCGTGATAGAGACAGTCTACTCAAACGGTGCATATCGCCTAATCACTAAAGACGGTGATAAGATCATGATGCCAATAAATGGCAAGTTTATGAAGAAGTACTACCCTTAGTACGCTTAGAACAGATTATTAAACGAGAAGTTCCTGGAGAATACCATATACGATATTCTTAAGGATAACCCGAAACCAACCAGCTGTTCTCTAAATAATTCAAGTCTGGTCATAGAGAACCCCTGCTGTAATCTTCTAAACACTCTCTTGTTGAGATGAGATTTGATTACTCTTTAGAATCAATCTTTCCTCACAAAAGAATTCTCACTGTTCCTCACTATCAGATCAATTCACGACGAGCCTAACAAAGTTCCTTGGGCCAAGTCTGGTCAAACTTCCATTATGATTTGTATTCACATTCCCACTTTCATACGGTCAAACCATTTTATAGTTAGGACCACAGCTAAAATCTCCTCTCGATTTCTTCCATGAACGAGAGGCTCACTTTCAAGTCGCTTTCCCTTTCGATAAACGAAGGCCTTCACTCCACTTGAATGACCAAACCTATAAAAGTTAGGGTCGTCTCAATATCCCTTTTTGGTCAAACTATCAAGCTACTCTGGCCAGGATCGGATTTCTCTTCGATAAACAAAAACATTTCATGTCTCTCCCTCCAGCCAAACCTATAAAAGTTAGGGCTAGAGTTTGAATTTCATCTTGATAAACAAGAAAACTTGTTTTCGGATCAGATAACCTAGACTATAAAAGATGGGGTTAACTGAATCCCCTCGAATCTCAGGATGGAGATCCCATTCTTAGTTTCATCTCACAGATTCTTGAAGTGGAGATCCTACTTTTAGTTTCTTCTGCAACCAAGGATAGAATATAAAATTCTTCCTCTTTGGTATCGGGTTCACTTCTCCCTTAAAAGAAGGACTGAAGAAAGAATATAAAATTCATCCTCTTCAGTATCTGGTTCGTCTTTGTCCTATAAAAGGATACTACATTTTTAATAACTCCAAGATCCATGCCTTACCCGTATGGGGAATTTTATCCCGAATCCTAAGCAGGGATAAGTCGGCGTCTAATACGTGTTGTCGGTTTAGTCTTTCACCGATTGAAAAAGATACCAGAATCTGAGTCTGGGGAATTTTTTCCCGAAGCCTAAGCAGGGATAAGTTGGCGCCTAATACGCGCTGCCGGTTCGTCTTTTACCGTAAGAAAATGACTAAGTCTACGTATTCAAATTCGTAGCATTAAGTCTAAAGGGGTTCATCCCTTTAGCACAACGTTACTTATGAAACGGACCTAGATAATTCACAGGCTAGCCCGATTCAAACGGTAGTCGGTAAAGGCATATCAAATCCGTTGACGGCTGAGGATTTGCCAAAAATCCTATAAGTATTATGGTTGATTATTCTAAACAGAATGAGAAATCATAATGAGAACTAAAGAAGACTGAACAAAACACGCGTATCATTAACAAAAAAAGGGGTTTAGATACAACAGCCACAATCACTTTACATTGTATTTTTGACTAATAATTTCCTGCTCAAGCTTGTTTAACTCTTCAGCATAAGCATGTTCAAGCTCATGCTGCAGCTCGATCTTGAAGGAGTCCTCAGAAGCGGATAAGAGTTGGGCGGCTTCTTCCTCCATCTTGGCTAATCTTTCCCTCGAGAGCATCACTTTGCTGGATATCACGGCCTTGCTATGCTCCTCCCCGGCCTTGGTCACCTCCAAAATAGTTCTTCGTTGTTTTGCTTCCACCAGTTTTTGCTCAAGCTCCGCTATTTCGGCGTCAACAGAGGCTAACGACGAGTCGATTTCGCGTAAGTGAGTCAATCTTTCGGAAAGAACTTCCTCCGCTTGGTCGACACGTTTTCTCTACGCCTGGATCCTAAGCCCGATGAATTCTCGAGATTCACGCTATGACTGCATACGAGCCTCCATTCACGCAGTAACGTAGCCAGAAGCACTAACAGATTGGAGCTCTTGTACTTTCACAAATTTGTGTTCAAATTGATTCACATTGTCGGTCAAAGCTTCAGCTATGAGGGAACCAGTGTCCTTTATTAAGGCTATTTTACACTCAAGGACTGGCCGGAAGTGGCTGAAAGGGATCCTCTTCTCCAGAAGTTTGTCAATTAGTGACTCCATAAAGTTAAGAAAATTGCCGACTTCCAAGCAGAGAAGGAGCTTATCTGAGTCGTCATCAGACAATAAAGCATCAACGCGCGTGCGCAGGTGAGATGACGATCCTAGAAAAAGAAAGCGTAAAAACATGAATAGCCAGTAATGATAAGTCAAAAAAAAAAAAGAAAAAAAAAGAGACAGCACACGAGATTTACCAGTCCCTGAAGAGCTTTCCGTGGCTGAACACACTACACCCACTTCCCATCGCTCAACTTCATGTGTCGCATGAAGCACTATGGGTGTAGTAACCGTTGAAGCACCGACTCCTTCAGTTGGTCTCACGGTCAGTTCAGGCGAACTCTCATTAATAGTTATAGCAGGCACGGTAGTCGGTACTCCTAAAGAAACCGGGAGCTGTTGCGGAAAGCCTGATGACCGAGCGTCAATAACAACTCCTGCCAAAAGCAAGAAATCAAGACCCTCAGATTCGCCAGATTTTCCGTTAGGAGTAGTTGTATCAGTCTTTATGACTGGTCCTACGATTTGAACCCTCCGATGAGTAACTGAAAAATCACGAATAAATAAGTAAAACATGGGAATAAGAATCTTACTTGTGGGCGAGTCAGCGGTGATTATCGGATTGGCGGCCTCATATTGGGCTTGTTCACACAACATATCGTCCAACAGCATATCGTCCGAAGTCAATACCGGATCACGTGAAGCTAGACCCTCTTCTTCAAAAGGTGCGTCTTGGGAACCCCCCTCGTCAACTTGACCCTCTGTTACCGCATCTGTAAGAAAGTGCAAGAGTCAAAATACAAATTGTTGCAACTCACCAGACTTACAACACAAGAAAAAATCAAGTAGGATTTACCTTCAACGGCAACGCTAGATTCCTGCACCCGTTCTCTTTGATCTACCTCTTGCAGCTTTTCTAACAGAGTAAGAAGCATAGAAACAGTTAGCGGGGATACGAATTCTCCATCGTTCAGTGCCCGCCATCCGAAAGAGGCGCTACTGGTTTTAAGAATACCTGGACTCTCAGCCTGTTCGGTTAAACCTGGCTCGACATCGTGACCCGCGTCGGTCTCATTAAGAATATTAGTCTCAGCGTCTGTACGCTCTTCCAGCCTGATTCCCGGAGTTGGTGCCGAGAAATCAATATCAGGCGAAGAAGCGTCAAAAATAAAATCGTTTGCAAAATCCTCTTCTACGAAGCCCGAAAATTGTTTAAGTCTGAAAGCTCAACATATATCGGAAGAAGCTATATGAAGAAGTACTCACCCCTTTCAGCTGCAACTCCTTGAGTCGTTGGTTCTGCTTCAAGGCTGCTCCGCCGCTTAGAAGCCAGCTTCTTGTGTTTAGCCGGACGTCCCTCTTCTGGATCAGCAGGTTGCTCCTTCGAAAATTTAGAACATAATTCGTACCTTGGAGTAACCTGGGTTGCGGAGTGGGACCGCGTCCGAGGAAGAAGGCTGGGCTCCTCTCTCTCCTCTTTGGAAAATGCACCTGGGATTTCAACCGATATCTTGTTAGGATAGGTGAACAAGACTTGCATCTTTGGCTTCTTTACAGGAGGTGAAGGTTTGGATGGTTGAAAGCAGCGAGTTCTTTTAGCAATTGCTAATTCAAATAACTCTAAAGAGAGGGGATCTAACACACTTGTTTCCGGCTCCTCTTCTCCACCATTGCCACCAACCTCTACACCACCCCCAACATGAGGTTCCGTAGTTGGCCCCCTCTGCGTTGAATGACTAGAAGGACCCACTGGTTCCCTCATTCTCTTCTTTTCAAGATCAGATTCATAGACCCTACGATTAGCAACCCGAGAAGCTTCTTCATCGGTTGACTCAGCGATTTGTTGAACTAGTACGTGTTCATTGGCTGTCAAAAGCCACCGACACCGTAGAAAAGTCAGCTCCAACTTGCGCTCAACGCCCGAAGGTTAAATTTGACACCGGTACAACCAGTGATGTTCCAAAGCCACGCTCGAGCCCCATCCACTAAACCTCCATGGGCCCGGAGCTGTTGGTTCGGGTTCCCAACATAAATCTGATCGTAACCAAACCGATGAGCGAACCGACATGGCAAGTAGGGTTCTATGTAATAATGGTTTTGAACACGGAAGATCACATAGCCCGGTCGAATATTAACCAACCAATCAAAGCAGCCAGAATCAAGAGAAGTCCGACCCGTACCGGGCTTCTCTACATCTATCAATGAGTCGCCGTACTGACCTGAAAATCGTGGGAAGCAAGTAGGGAAGACCCAACATTTGTGGTTCTGAAACTGCTTCCTAACCTCTACGAAACCTCGTCCCTTCCATTTACAGTTCTCTAGTATTTGAAGAAAGGGAAGGGAGGGATCCACCGAGGTCGGCGCCCACATCATATCAGATCGATGAAGCACTAACCAAGCCATTAAATAAGTATAGGGGAGTTCCACCTTTGTGAGAGGAATCTGAGTAGGCGGCGAGTTCCCCTTTTGAGTAAATTCGCTTACAATCTGGCGAAGCCCTCTGTAAATACACACGGTCATTGCCGGAAGAAGACATAAGTGTTTCCGGTAAGCAAGCAGAACCGCTGGAAACAACACTTCTAGGGGAAGTGCGTCAGAAGATTGGTACGGCACTACACACTTTTTCAGCCAGATAGCAAGATACCCAGCAAGTAATGTCATAGGCCGGATTGGTTTAACCCCATACCACAAGAAAGTTTGGAACTTCGTTCCGGTAGCAAAGCCGTCCTCAATACCAGCTGTGGTGTAAGATTGAGCATTTGACTTCTTGATTAGCTCATTCACTTCGGAGGTGGTTAGCGGCGATAATTCACAAATTGGTTCATCCAGAATGCTATTCGTATTCTTGAAAAGATAATCGCAAACTTCTTTAAACTAATTTGCGGTCGCGCCTTCTTTGATAACGGATCAACACGCACAAGAGCTATGTGATAATGGCAGGCAAGATCCCAGAAGGTGTTGTAACGGTTGGGAGTCCGTGACTTCAATTGCTGCAGCTCCCTATTAGAAGGAAAGTACTCCTGATAAATCATATTCCCCATCGAAAGATCGGAGATTTTATACATCTCGTGCAGCGCCAATCCTAACTCCTCTGCTTAGTCAGAAACGTATTGGCATCAGGATTGTAGAGTTCCAGCAACGCTAAGAAATGGGGAACACTCATGGTCAGTCCATAAGTGGTGGCACGAACGGCTACATATAAACCACTAGCCTTTAAATCCTTACCAAATCGATCTAAGATGTAGTGGCTCAAACGGGTCCACCATAGTTTACCTGACGAGTGTACCCAGCCATAACATCGATGGCCGGTTGCTGGCATTTCTCGGCCCAAAGCTGCAAGCCGATTCTTCACAGTGTTAGCAACAGTGAAGATCTCACCTTTGGGTGGGTCATTCAATCCTGTAATCCCTGGATGTAACCCTGTTATCCGATTCCGATTACTTAAGCCAGTCGTACCGTGGGTAATATAGCCACAGTGAATGCGCTCATGTTCTTCTGTTAATCTCCATGACATCTCCTAAGGAACAACTTGACACCGAAGCTCGGTGAGCGAACGGTGGTGAGGAATTGGAGGAAGGTATAGGTGGCCACCGTCGTCATGATGCAGCCACTGTTCCATTCTAAGAAAAACAGCGACGGGATCTTCTACGGAATCCCCAAACAAATAGTCTGGCTTTCTTAGCGGATGCGTAGAACTTGGGTCCTTCACTAACGGCGCATCCGTGATAAGTTGCCTTAAACTGCGACACTCTCCCTTCCGTATTAACCGTGGAAGCTCTTCTGGTACACCCGAAGCAAACTGAGGAGCTACCGGAACAGGGATTAGCTCATCAGTAGAGGCATAAGCTTCACTGCAGTGGCCCTCTACTGAATGAGCACGAAACTCCCTTGAGAGAAATTCAACTGAGGAAAAACAATAGATATTTATCAGATATAGTCATAAAGGCATATGTTAAAACAGTGTGGGCATCGAACTCACCTCACAAATCGTGAGATAGAGTCACGGCCTTATAAATGGTGAGACGATCTTAATTATATCACACACGCAACGACAAAGCATATTAACGTGCAAACAACACGATGGTATACCCAAGTCTGTGTGATATGACACAACATGAGATTGCCCCATATTGCCTTAAAACGTGTCTTGACTAAGCAAAACACGTCTTGTAAAGCGTCCACCCCCAGGAAGGAGGGTAGCAGCTCTTCTCAAATGCCTCACAAAGGAGAGCAAAGCGAGGATATCATACCAAATACATATTCACGATGGATTAGCTAGGCGAGACGATTAAAAGCCACACTATACACACGAATCATGGGATATATTGCCGCATGAATAATGCGACGATATACCTGTCCTTCGGAGTATAGTACGGTAAGAAATCGCCCCAAGATAATTCAGTCATGTCTTGACCAAACAAAACACGACTTGTAAAGCGTCCACCCCCACGAAGGATGGTGGTGGCTCTTCCCAATTGCCTCACCAAGGAGAACAAAGCGAGGATGCAATATGCAGCGTGATATCTCAAATATTTAATGCGTGAATGAAAGAGACGATGACGATATACCTATGCAGCTGAACGGCGCCGGCTCGGGCGACTGGGTTGCCGAATGGCCTCGAACAACGCAAGATTTCTTGGGTGACATGTCTGCAGAGAGAATTAATAGGTCAATTACGACGAAAATTGAGAAATATCAGATTAATGCAAAGAAAAATGGTACTCCGATCAGACTTAAGTAGCGGGTGTGGGGTAGGTTTAGTTTCGACCCACAACAGGTCGTGCAACAATTTAAGCCCGAATTTTAGGATTTCGGCCAAAGTCACCTACGTGACCAACAATAAACCACGATGTGCCTACAAATCAGGCTATTGTGTACGCTAAAAGCCCAAGGAATGCAGGGCTAAGTTTAGCCAAATTCAAATAATTCAAGGGCGTCGACTTGATCGAGATACAAACCATTCAAACCAAAAGCTCGAGTGTTATATACAGGGATCATGGGCAAAAGTCGAAGACCTCAACAGTGCCTACAAACAAAGATGAAAACTCCAACCCTTCCTCTTCATGAGCTCAAAATTCACAACATCAAAGCACAGTTCACAAACCGATTTCATGCAAGCTTGAGTTTCGACTAAGTTTACATGCAAACTCAATCCACCCTAAAATCAGATTCAAGAAACACTCTGGCTTCTCTTCAAAGCCAGATTAATTCAAATCCTATAACCAAGAACAAATCTTGGTTCAAGATTTCCCTGAGAACATAGTCTAGGGTTTCAGCCCTCTATTAAAACCGAAATGTGAATGAAACTAACCCCCGGCAAAATTGAGTTTTAGAGATCTAATTCAGATTCAGGACACATCCAGAGCTTAAGCGATTACCCAAGCTCTTGAAGAGAGGAGTCCTTAGCCACTGTTGAAATTCATTACAGGAAAAAGCAAATTAGGGTTTCGGCCCTAACCCTAAACCCCTGGAATAAAAGAAAAAGAAGCCATGAATAGGGTGAAGCTCTTACCTGAGTGCGAAAAGGATCAAGGAGAATGAAGCTCTGCGAAAAGAACCCACAAATGCTTGAACCCAAATCAAAAGCAAATTGAAACCCTAGTTCCCAATTCGTGAACTCAGTGGGATTTAAGAAAGATTGAAGACGTTTGAAGAAAAGAGTAAAGAGGACTCAGAGGTTCTGAAATGAGTTCTTGAAGAAAAGGCTCGAAGAAGAATATTTGAAATGACGAATGGAGAAGAAGAACAGTTTGGGTTTTAAAGTCCCCCCGAAATTGAACCAAGACCCGAGCCACCACCAGCTGGCTCGCAAGACCCGAGCCACCACTAGCTGACTCGCAAGACCCCAACCACCATCTGCTGGCTCGCACGTGTGCGAGCCACCATCTGCTGGCTCGCAGCTATGGCGAGCTGTCTGGTTAATTCACAGGTGTTTTGATCCATCATCGATCATTTCTAATATATACGATACCCGTATTTGTACTTCAATGGGTATACGAGTTTAAACCGTTTCCCACCCTCGACGGAAAGTTTCTGGAGAATGCCATATAGGATATTCTTAAGGATAACTCGGCGACCTCCGATGGGTATATGAGGCTAAACTAATTCCCGAAACTCCTAAGAGTATACGAGTATAAACTGGTCCTCCCCGCTTCAACGCATAACTTTTGGTCAATGCCTGTCAAGATGTCGTCAAATACGAATTCCCAACAAAGATAGTCAGCTCAACGACACCATTTAATATATAAGTTTCAATTCAAGACTTCGACAGCGGTCAGACGATAAACGCAGAACCGTAAAAACTTCATCTGTTCAATAGAATGTTGAATAGATTGAAGAATGAAGGAGTCAAGAGATGAAGCCCATTACAGGTCCCTTTGCACCGATTGAAGGTTGGGCCTATCATATCCAAAGTATTTCAGGCTCTTCTATAAAAAAAACAAGACTGAAACACTTTGGAGGGGGTATCTGTAGGCGTTAAAAATTGCCCATAGGTCCTCAAACACAGTTCAAGACAAGGAGAAGACGATAAACGTTATTATCCAAGTCGAGGGAATTTATCCAACATCAGTAAGTGTATGAAATGGATCAGTAGAATGCACAAGTCAACGAAGCGATGAAGCGTACGCAAAACAAGGGAACTGGAAGAATCACGAATCACCAAAATATCAAAAAAGTGAACGAAATACCATTCGGAGGCCTATGTAGGCGCGAGTCACCAATTGGTGGCTCGCACCAATGTGAGCCACCAAATGGTGACTCGCACAGTCCCGAGCCACCAGGACTCTTATTGAATACAAAACCTCCCCAAACACGGATTTCGATGATTTTTAAGGATTCTTTCGTCCCAGAACCTCCCCAATTATTTTAAGGTTATCCCTAGACGTGTTTAAGTGGTTATTAACTACAGATAACGTTTAAACACCAATTCTTATTCAAAAGGACGTCTCCAAAGGCTTATAAATAGAAGCCTAGGGTCTTCTTTCAGAAGGATCTGAGATTGAGAAGGCGAGGTGCTGTCAAATTGTCCAGCTAACCATGAATTTCAGAGGAGAATCATCAGATCTTGGCGAACACTTTCATAAAGAAACCCCTTCGAAAGCTTTGGGATTCTTTCCCCTTCTTTCCTCCGGATTAAACTTGGTTTTAATATCGAGAAGAGCCACAATCTCGCTTGGTCGTGATTGTCGCTTCTGCAATTATTTCCTTCGTGAAACAAGAGCGTAGTTATACTGTCAATCGGGTTTGATCTGCGGCGGTCCATGGACTAACGCGTCCCCGGCACAAGCAAAGATCCTATGCAAAGCAGCATAAAGATAAACTACTGCTGCGTTTTGTTTGATAAAGTTGTAATCTTTATTTTTCGTTGTAAGAAGATCTTATAAAAAGATCAACTTTTCTTTTAGTTTGAACTTGTAATCGATAAACGGTGTAACAGGTTTGAAAACAATGGAAAAGAAAACTTTTGATCCAAACAGGTTCGACCTACGCGTCAAAGATTTTTGACGCGAGGTTCGACCTCCGCGTCTGAGATTTTTGACGCGAGGTTCGACCTCTGCGTCTGTGATTTTTGACGCGAGGTTCGACCTCCGTGTCTGTGATTTTTTACGCGGGGTTCGACCTCCGTGTCCGAGATTTTCTTTTGCATTATCTAACCCTTTTCTTTGTTTTGCAGTGCGTCATACTAGCGAGCCTCTCCCTTTTCGTCATCATTTTGGGCACGAATGTGGCGTGGACCCGAACATGACATTCAACCTACATCGAGAACTCCCGGTTTTTTGAATTACAGAGACGAGTCGTGTGGAGCAAATCACCTAAGCTTCTTACGAGACTCTCACGGACGCTCGATTTGAGAACCCGAGTCGCAAACCTATAGTCAAACCTGCATTCCTCTTTGGAGATTTTGTTGACTTTGAGGTAGCCGTCGCTTATGATGGGGACTACAAGTGGTTGTGGAAAGTTGGAGAACGCAACCTCTTCTTGCCCAATATGGAGAGGATGTTCCCCATGTCATACTTCCAGTGTGCTTCCATCCCAAGACGCATTGTTAGAACCTCGTCAAGGATCAGAATGGAGTTGTTCTCGGGACCATAACTTTTCAAGGGTTCCGCACAGTTGGTTACAACAGGCAGGTGACAGCTCAACGGCCAGGATTGTTTGCTAAGGAGTACCCTGTCGGTGAAGTGGCTAGTTCGGCGAACACCTTTGTCAAGAAATTTCTGGCAAAGAAAGGAGAATTTCTTGCGTAAGGATTTAGAACTCCTGGCTGGGTTCATTCTCCAGTGACAGGGTGGTGGACCAGAATGACCAAGTTTATTTTGGAAGAATTGAAAACGCCTCTTACCCAAGCTGGCTTGAAGATTCTGGTACGGGCTACTAAGTTCAGGATCGTCCAGAGCCATTTTCATTTCTTCTCTATATTAGAGAAGTATAATCCCGAGACTTGTACTTTCTTCACCCCGGTGGGAGAGTTAGGCTTCGCTCTCCACGAGATGCATGAAGTCTCAGGTCTTCTTCTTGGAGATTTACCGTATGAAGAATTTGTTCGGGATTAGCGGAACTTAAAATCTTAAAGAAGACCAGCCCTGAAGTTTATGCTACTCTTTGGGAAGTCATGTGCCACTTCCACATTTGCATGCAGCAGACAGGGGCTCAAGGAGGCGGCATCAAACAAGTGTCTTGGGTAGAGTACCTATTCCAGAACTTGACCAACAAGGGGGCTTCAGTGACCAGATTATCTGCAAGCACTTTAGAGGAGGTTCAAGCCCGAATCGATGCTGCTACCTCCCATTATACAAATGAGGCCAAGGAAGATGTTTTCCCGACTTATACGGAGTTTGAAAGCTTCTATTATCAAGCTCTGATTCCAATTTCTGACACGGCACTGTTGGCTGGGTTTTTAATGCTGTGGCTCAAGCGTTGCGTCGTTCCTACTAGACCGATTGATGCCCTCGCTGTTGAGGTGGTCTACCCAGCTATTCTTTTGACACATGGAGACCTGTGAGCCTCTCACTGCCATGGTGAGTTGCTTACAGAATGGGCTGCGTGAATTGGCCTTGGATTTTATTGATGTCACCGAGGTGGAGTCTGGGGGCCACAAGGTTTTTAAAACTCCCAATCCCAGGGTGCCATTGCCGTATACCTATCTGATGGCTTGGTACGTGCTCCATTGTCCTCCCTTAATGAGTGCAGCCTCTCCCTCGGAAGACTCATTCATCCCGTTCGTGCAACGACTAGAATCTGCGAAATGGGACGGGGGGTATATGGTTAGAATTCGCCAGATTTTGTCGCGAGACACCCACTACCACATATGGTGCTGTTTCCCTAATTTTGAAGGCAGTGTCTATGAAGCAGAGTATCAGGATGTAGCGGGTCCTAATGGGTTCACCCAGTTGAGCGGGGGTATTTTCTATTAGCTTCTCTCTATCAGGTCAGGATACCTGATCTTCAGGCAGGGTGACAGATGTTTCCTCGAACCCTACCAACCCTATAGGTTCGCTCGCCAATTTAGGTATGATCAGTTGTATGTTGGGAATCCTCGTCCTCAGCTCTCGGTTGTGAGCAACTTATATGAAGGGGCCAGGGCCTGGTACTATTCTGTGGCAGGTTGTACCAGAGCAATCTTCAGGCTTCCCCACAAAATACCCAACTCCTACACTTCCATGAGCTTCTGCAATTGGTATTTTTCCGCTTCCCAGATTCCTAATTACAACTTGAACACATCTTGCCTGAAAGACATCAGGCATATATATGCTTTAAGGAGGGGGTCTAAAACGTCTCGCCTGAGAGGGATCGACGAGTTTCTATCTATTGAAGACCAGTCTACTAGGCAGGAAGAGGAACAAAGAGCTGAGCCTGTTCCAGTGGAAGAACAACGAGCAGTTGATTCCCCCACGACAAGAGCAGCTGGGAAGAGAAAACTCTCAGCGGAAGAAGCTGGCCAATACGATAAGCAGACTCGTCGAAAGTTGATTGTTGGGTCTCCTCCCCCTAAAGGTCAGCAAAAACCCAAGTTGATGGCTGACGCTATCAGAGCTGCTGAAGATGAAGAACAACATGAATCTTCAGTTGCAGGCTTGCCCCATAGAACTGGACTTCGTTCTCATGGCCCAGCTCTATCAAGCGAAGCTTCTTCTTACCATCCCTCCGAGGACGAAGAGGGTGAATTAATGGATGCAGATGCAGAATCTGCTCCGGCGATGGACCTTCCTAAGTCTCCTACATTAGAACTAGGGGGTCTTGAAGAGAATCCATCCCCTCCTCTCTCAGCATTAATGCCACCGGCTGGCGGTTTAAGTCCTAGTCCAACGACAAGGCTTATGACTAAATCGGCTGCTGGCGCAAGTCTTCCTGAGTCCTCAACTGCACGTGACGGCAAAGAGGAAGTGGATTATGAAGGCTCTTTGACTGATGAAGCAGCTGACGAAGGTGGAGAGACTGAGGATGCTGAAGTTAGCAACTTGCCAGGCGATGATGTGGCGGATGAAGAGCATAATTCTATGGATGACATAACCATTTTTGATGATGCTCCTAAGGTCCCATCCGATAAAGCATCTGGTTACACTCCTTTTTATCCCACTGGTAAGCTTGGTTTGTTTCGAATTCTTCCACATGTTTTTGTAGGCGTATAAAACTGCCTAAAGGTCCCTTAACACAGCTCGGCACGGTGATTCAACAAACCAACGAACCATCGGGCGATATATCCAAGCATGTTCGTTAGACCACAACACTAAAGAGGATTTACTGACAAATCAGGATCCAGACTGCCAAATCAAAGTCCAGATCAATAATAAAGTTTGGATAAACCGCGAAACCGGAAAATGGGCGAAGAAGCAAACACCTGGAGGGCTCGGCCAAAACCGAGCCACTCCTAGGTGGCTCGGCCAAAGATGCTCGAAGAAACCATGGCTAAACAACAAGAGAGCTTCAGGTTCAAAATGCAGATGGCCATGCAGAATATGAGAGAAATGCATGACCAACAAATCCAAGCACTGACAAACCAGCAAGGCGAACCAAGTCGTCGTAACCAGGTTAATCAGGAAGATGAGGACACAGGTGCGGATGAAGCTCATAATGCCAATAATCCTCCCGTCAATGCAGGGGGTGGTATCGAGAATGCTAGTCATAACGCCACACTTCCACCTCAGAATCGTGCTAACGAAAATACAGGTGAAAGTTTGAAGATTAAAAACCTCGAGAGCAAAATCAATACGTTGATTTCCACTCAAGAGATGAAGAAGACGGGCATTCCTTGTCCATACCCAAGAGAATGGGAATCAATCCCATATCCGGCGAAGTTTAATCTAATTAACTTCACGCCGTTTGATGGGAAGGGTTCACCCACTCAGCATTTGATTTACTTCAAATCACACCTAGGGGTTATCTCTGGTAATGAGCCTCTGATGGTACGGTCCTTCGTTGGCACTCTTCGTGGAGCCGCCTTCAATTGGTATCGCCACCTCAAGCCAGGAAGTGTGAATAGCTGGGACGACATGGAGACTTAATTCCTCACTAACTTCTTCGACGACGACACCGAGATATCCATCGGGTCGTTGCTTGACGAGAAATAGAAAGACGGGGAATTGGTTGATACCTTCGTCAAAAGGTTCCGAAACAAGGCGATGAACTGTCGGGACCCGATCACTGAGGAGTTCATTCTCTAGACTTGCCATAATAACCTCGCATTGGACGTGTTGGAAGCAATGGGGACAGCACCGTCCAAAACACGGAAGGATTTGAAGGTCCAAGGAGAGCAAGCCGAGCGATTCCTCAAAAAGAAGAAGGCCGAGAGGAGCCAACCGATGGCTAATCCTCCGAACTCGAACTTCACCTCCCGTGGTAGGGGCAAGACACCTGCAGCGGCTATTGATGCTAATCAAACGTCGCAACAGCAGCCCCGGAGATAGCAGAAGACTTCGGATCAGAGGCTCCAAAAAGAGTACTCCTTCAAGGACGAAGATGTTCCAACCATCTTCGAATCCCTTCTCGAAAATAACAAGATCAAGCTGCCACCGATCACAAATCAGGAGGAAGCTGACGATACTGCGGATCCGAAGTACTGCGCGTATCACAGGAGGATCCTTCATCCCACTAAGGTCTGCTTTACTTTAAAGAATAGCATCCAAACCTTGGTTGAAGCCGGCGTCATAACGCTAGGGTAAGCCAGTTAAGAACGGCAACACTCCGAAGAGTATATGAGTATAAACTGCTTCTCAATCCTCCAACCGGTATATAAGGCTAAACTGCTCCCTGATACTCCAATAGGTATATGAGTCTAAACTGTTTCTTACCGTTGACGGGAAGTTCCTGGAGAATTTTATACGTAATATTCTTAAGGATAACCCGATCATGCAACCAAATGCAATGATAAACCTAGTTTCGCGAGGAAACTGGGGGTGGATGATTCATGTAACGGGAAGTTCCCGGAAGAATTTTTACATGTAATTTTCTTAGGGATAACCCGATCATTACAAATAAAGTGATAAGCACTAAACCCACCATTTACCTGGTCAAACCTTCCTACAGTTAGGACTATAACCAAAATCCCCTCTCGATTCCTCCAATGAACGAGAGGCCCACAAATCGAGCGATCAAATCTTCTTACAGTTAGGATCGTTTCAAACCTCCCACTCGGTCAAACCTTCCTACAGTTAGGATCACAACCACAATTCATTCTCGATAAACGAGAAATTCATCTTTAGTTTGGTAATCAAACCTTCCGACAGTTAGGGTTATCTGAATCTTTTTAATTCTCGGAGTGGAGATCCCACTCTTAGTTTCACCTTTCCGGATTCTGGGGGTGGAGATTCCACCTCGAGTCTCCTTTCCAACTGGAGATAGAATATAAAATTCTTCTTCTTCAGTGTTGGGAGATAGAATATAAAATTTTTCCTCTCCCGCATCGGGTTTGTCTTTGCCCCAAGAGAAGACTCCGCTTTTTTCAAACTCCTAAAATCCGTGCCTCACACGCACGGGGAATTTTATCCTGAAGCCTAAGCCTAACACGCATTACCGGTTTAGTCTTTCACCGATTGAAGAAGACACCAGAATTCTAGTCTGGGGAATTTTATCCCGAAGCCTAAGTAGGGATAAGTCAGCGCCTAACACGCGTTGCCGGTTAGTCCTTAACCGTAAAAAAAAGGACACAAGCCCACATATTCGACATTATGGCAGGTTGTTATTCATAACGCCAGAATCCGTGCTTCACACGTATGAGGAATTTTATCCCGAATCCTAAGCAGGGATAAGTCAACGCCTAACACGCGTTGCCGGTTTAGTCTTTTACCGATTGAAAAAACACCAGAATTCGAGTCTGGGGACTTTTATCCTGAATCTAAGTAAGGATAAGTTAGCGCCTAACACGCGTTGCCGGGTAGCCTATTCCTGTAACAATGGTGAAGTCTACGTATTCGAAGTCGTAGCATCAAGTCTAAAGGAGTTCATTCCTTTAGCACAACGTCACATTCGGAACGGATTTCAAAAAATCCGCTTGCTAGCTCGACTCAAACGGTAGTCGGTAAAGGCATATCAAATCCGTTGAAGGCTGGGGATTTGCCAAAAATCCTAAGTCAACGTCTCATACGCGTCGCTGTTTAGTCTTTTCACAGGAGAAAGACGAAGTCTACGTATTCAATATCGTAACACTAAAAGGGTTAACTCTTTTAGCTTAACGTCACATGTGGAACGGACTTAAACAATCCGTATGCTAGCCCGACTCAAACGGTAGTCGGTAAAGGCTCATCAAACCCGTTGATAGCTGAGAATTTGTCAAAAATTCTATAAATGCGAGTTATTGACGCATCAACTTTATGAGTTGGTCTCGTGACTTGGGCATCCAACAACTTCGGGATAAGATCCATATATGCAGACGAAACAACTGTAATAGTTGGTCCTGCAGCCCCAAATTTGAGACCGCCACGCTCTAATTTCTTAAGAGCTTAAACTGTGTAGACTCCAGCAAACGTACGAGTATAAACTGTGTCAAACGTCGGACAATGCGTCACAATGAAGCTCAAACATCGGACAACGTGTTGCAAATGAAGACTCAACGCCAACAATCGATGGTCGGTTCTATGTTGAAACAGCAAACACGAGCTAAAGATCAGAAAATCAGGAATTGACTTCAAGTTCAAAATTCCAACAACGGTCAGACAATAAATGCAGCACCGGAACCCTTGCAGACATTCGACAAAGCACCGAATAGCCTGGAGGATTGAAGGAATCAAGAATAGAAGCCATTCCAAAATCCCGTCATACCGATTGAAGGTTGGGATAATACGTTTTATCCGTGTTCCGACCCTTTTTTCGCGCAGGTTCACCTACTCCCGGGACTACTACCGCTGCTCCTTCTTTAGAACAAGAACTAGCACCGGCGTCGACTCCTCTACCAGAGTAGCGTTTACCTGGCTCACCTACGGTAATTGCTTCGCCTGTAGCATTGCCTGAGACCACTGCCGCGACTCCTCCTCCGGAACAGCAACTTGGGCTAGTGTCAGCTCCTCTGCAGGAGCAAACTCTGTGTGACTCCTCTGCGGTGGATACTTCACTGAAAGCATTAATGAAGATATCATTCACCCCAACAGAGGCTGGGCCAAGCTCATCTCAGGCGAAGGCATTAATGGCTTTGACCTCAAGTCCTTCGCAATTGAATATTTCAATTGCTTCTGCAGCTTCGGCACCTGGATCACCTGTGCGAATCTCGATGGCTAGGGGGGTATCCCCAAGTGTTGTTTCTAGTCTCGCGGGTGCACCTGAATTCCTCCAAATTTCCTTGGTGTATCTGAACAGTCTTGTGAAGAAGGTGATTGAATACGTGCTGAGCGGTGAAGGAACTTTTAACTCTTTCCAGCCTCTTTTGGAGGCAGGTTTAAATGGAGTCAGGAGCGTGGGCAGCACTCAGTGGTTCGAGCGCTGTTCAGAGGTTATTCTCCGTTTGGAAGAAAAATTACAACGCTTTGAGACATTGGGCCATAAAGAACTTCAGCCGCAAATTATGTCAACTTTGGCCGGTCTTCAGGTCGTAGAAGTGGCTCGCCGGGAAGCGATAGAGCAGGACTTAACTGCAAAAGAGCGTCAGGTCGCGAAGCTTCGTGAGCGTAATATTCAGAAGCGAGAAGAGTTAGAACGCTCATCTACTTCTATGAATTCACTTCGTGACAGACTTGTCGAAGCTGAAGCCGAAGTCCTGCGATTAAAGGCCGAACTTTCTCGTGAAGAAAATATTGTCAATATCCTTAGTACCCAGAATGCAAATGGTACTTTGGAATATCATACACAGGCTTAAGCCCTGGAACATGCCAGGAAGGAAGTGGCAACCATCATCATACCAAATGAGGATGAACTCTGGGCAAAGGCTGAAGCTATGGTGCGAGCTAATCACGAGGAGGAATCAGCTGAAGTCAAGACTCAACTCATCTCTTTTGATTTGATGCGTGAGTGAATTTGGTCTTTGTAATGTTCTTTTAACAAGAACAAGTTTGTTTTGTATCACTTTCTTTTAGCTCTTGAATAAAAAAGTGATATTGGTCTCTCATTGTTTCTTGCATTTGTCATTGTTTTGATTTTAAGCAACAAATCATAGGAAATGTTCGAGGCGTATCCATGACTTAGCATAGATTTCCACGATAGCCCTGATTTAGAATCTTCTCTTTATTATCATTTAAGATAACTCTAGAAAATTTTAAAATGTTAGGGATAAATGTTGAATCATTCTCCCGAACAGAGCTAAAGAGTAGAATTCTTCCTGTGTTATTTTGGCTTTAAACACTGAAAGAAGTGTATGAGTGCCAGAGGTGTAATTTTAACTTGGCGTGGACTTTCTCTTGTGGGGAGATTCTGAACTTTTCCTTATTATCACTAGGGATAGTTCTGGAAAGTACTTGGTCCATTGGGGATTTTATGAGAACACTTCTTATATAGCAGGATAAAAAGGTTCAAATAAGGCGGTTTGAACTGTTAGAGATATGAGATTAACATAACAGGAAAAGACGTTGCGATCGGAGCAATTGTGAGGACTTATCGCTCTATTGGGGAGAGTCGATAAGTTAATTTTTGTCAGAGGTGTAATTTTAACGTGACATGAGAGAGATTACGATCAGGGCAATTTTGAGGACTTATCGCTCTATTGGAGAGAGTCAATAAGTTGTTTTTTTGTCAGAGGTGTAATTTTAATGTGACAGGAAAAAAATTACGATCAGGGCAATTTTGAGGACTTGTCGCTCTGTTGGGGAGAGTCGATAAGTTGATTTTGTCAGAGGTGTAATTTTAAGTGACATTTGTGGGGAAAATATTTTTATGTCTCGCTGGGGAGAATTACTAAGTGTTTTGTCATCAGAGCGATGAATTGTGATACTTGTGATTTGAACAAGATTTTGGGAAGTTTTATTACCCTACTGAAAGGAGTTGATAAACTGGTTATTCATTGCTCTGCTGGAGAGAGCTAATAAATTGACAATAACCTGAGTGATTTTGAAGACTTATCGTTCTGTTAATGAGAATCGATAAGTGGATTCTGACAGAGGAGTTATAGCCAAACGGGTATTTGATGCCAGCTAAACTTAAACTCTGTGGTGATGACGATCGTTTGGAGTGAAACATTAACCCAATGAGAATTTTAATTCTGCTGAGGAGATACAGAGGTTTTGATTAACACTCTGTTAAGAGGACTCATGACTTTGAGGAATAAGTGTCGATTCTTCATTTGTAAGAATAGCAACGCTAAGGTGACCTTCACGTTTGAGATTTGAAACGCGGGGTTACAGGCCTTCGTAACGCTGGCTTGAGCCTTGCGCTTGGGAATTTGAACGCGGCTGTGAGCTTCGCATTTTGAAAATGGTTGGGATTCCCTCCTAGAATCCCATGCCATATTAACAGCTTGACGGCTATTATAAATAGACCTGAGTTGTCACATCAAGAGTCATTTGACTCTTTCCATTTTTGGCTATTTCCAAGAACGAGAACTCTCGTTTGATTTCGGCGAGATCCCCGACGAACTCCATCTCCGATGCCTCCTCCGACCAATTGCATCGATGGCGCCGCGAAGAATAGGTTCCAGCTCCAAGAAAGTCGCAGGAGCGACTTCCGAAATGCCGTCGGCTGAGGACGTCGGTGGTGTTCTTGTTCCCGTAGGAACGTCGCCGTTACCACTGCCATCGTGGGGTCCTCCTTGTCGTGGTGAGTGTTGACCGAAATAACTTGCCTTGGCGAGTTCTTTGAAAACCTTAGATGGGTTCTTGATAACGAGGAAGATGACTCGTTTTGTTGTTTAATGAAAATGCGGAGTTGGGATTCCTTGTGGGTCTCAACTCTCGCGTTTGAGCTTTTTCAACACGAGATTCGACTCTCGCGTTTGGAATTTCTGACGCGGGGCTCGACCTCCGCGTCTGAGATTTTTGACACGAGGCTTGACTCTTGCGTTTGGGATTTCTAATTTTGTATTTATGTTAGTAGCTTGTTTTCAGCTGCTAACCTCTGCTTTTGACTGTGCCGTGCTTCTTCCAAACGTGCCGCTTTCGCAAGAGCATCATTTTGGGTATATTGGTGGACCTGACGCGAATGAAAATTTTAGTCTCCAAAACATAATTCCATTGTGTACTTTCTCTGACTCGGAGAGGACAGACATGATTAAATTCCCCCGATGTTCTACTCTCAGGATTCTGATCACTGACTTAGACATGGAGACTCCTGTCGGTCGTGCTCAGTTTCCCAAGCCAGCGTTCATATTTGGAGATCGTATACCAATTGACGATCACTTCATACGTGTAGAAGATTCGAAGTTGCTGTGGAGAGTTGACAATCGCTTCTTTTTCCTTTCAAATATGAAAAAGATGTACCAACTCTCCTATTTCTTGAGTGTAAGCCGTCGCCGGGGTTTGACTTTTGACATAGTCAAAGAGAGGGAGAATGTGTCATTTGGATTTGGTTGACAAGCCCGCACACAAATCGGTGGACAACTCAAGGGATTAAGACCCGGCTTATTTGAGAAGAAGGATCTCGCTCCAGAGGTGTCACGCCCCGCGAATATTTTCATTCGTCAATTTATTGCAGCTCGGGGTGAATTCTCCACCCAGATGTTCAGGTCCCCAGGATGGGTTTGTTTTGGCGAAGGAGGTTGGTGGACCCGTATGGTTAACTTCGTTCTTGAGGAGCTTAAGGAACCGCTCGCTCAATCGGATCTCACAATTCCTGTGTCAGCTACCCGACGGGGGGTTGTGCAAAGTTATCATAATTTCTTCGCTATGTTGGAGAAATATAACCTAGACAGCTGCACATTCTTCATACCTATAGGGGAGTTAGGTTTTGCTCTTTACGAGATGCAGGCAGTGTCGGGGTTGCCGTTTGGCAGAATGCCATATGAAGAATTTATTCCTACCACTGAGGAGCTCTCCCTATTGAGGACGGCACACCCAGAAGTTTACACCATATTCTGGGAGTTGATGTGCCACTTCCACATATGTGCTCAAGTCTTTGGGATGCGTAGGGGAGGCATCATGCATACCACATGGGCGGAATATCTCTTTTAGAACTTAAACCGGAAGGACATAGCCGTGTCTCGTGTTGCAGCTATTTCTCCTAAGGATGTCAAAGCTCGAATTAAGGCTTCTAATGCTATCTACAAAATAGAGCATGCAGAGCGTGATTTTGAGGCTGGTGTACGTGAAATAGTTATCAACAACAATGGGCAAACCACATCATCCACTCCGGCCTCCCATGCCTTTGGTGGAGAGATTGAATTGATTGGAATGAGATGAATAACTCATTGCTGCAAGAAAATGACACATTAAGCAGACAAAGAGACCAATGGATTCATCGAGGCAGAGG
>BQKN01014561.1:0-25880 GCA_022839385.1 Asparagus kiusianus | reverse complement strand
ATACATGCAATAATTATTAGATCTGTCCGGGGAGGAGTCCCCTTCTCATACAGGTTAGGAATACAGTAGTGTATCATCTATCTTTGTGTACTTTATGCATTTTTATTCCTTATAAATTTCGATAATACGTACCGCATTGTTCTCCGTGTACAATAAGCGTATGTTGTTTTGCGTATCGATCTATAATCGATCTATTATCGATGATTGATACGCATTATAACATCCCCACAGTGTACTCGGAGAACTGCGGGTAGGTGCTGCCGAAAATTTCAAGAAATAAAAACGCTTAAAGTATATAAAGATAGTTGTAAACACTACTATATTCCTAATGGGATAGGTCCATTTCCTATGACAGCTGTTAAATTGTCTTATTTCAAATATGAGCGTTAGATTTTACTCCCACATAATTTATGTTCTGGTAATTTTTCCTCCGAGATTATTATTATTAAAATTTCCTTGATGTCGTGAAGAAAGTTAATATCACGCAACCTTTAATTTGATGTGTTACTAATAAAAATTCACATTAACTAATTATGCTTAATATCATATAGATCTATGAGGATAGTTCCGGACAAATCATGGATCGATATTCCTCGTATTGATAGATGGAGGGATAGTCGATATAAAGATAGAATAAATCAATTCATACAGTACGCCTTGGCAGACCCACGGAACTTAAATAGTGATGTCGTGTATTGTCCCTTCTGTTGGTGTAAAAATAGGGCGTTGGTGGATAAAAGTGATTTACAGAAACACTTAATATCAGGATTCCATGAGGAGTACAAATATTGGACGTTTCATGGGGAAGGATGTCTTGAAGAAATGGAACTGATAGCGGATACCGGTACTTCTGGTGGGAGAATAGATGATACGAGAATAGATGATACACATACGATGCTCGCGGATATGTTAACAGTTCCAAATATAGATCAATCTGATTATGCCGAGGATGCTGACGAGTCAGGAAATGCTGGAGGCGTGATTGATCATGAGGAGCTGGCGCAGATAATAAAATTAATTGACGATAATGAAAATGATCTGTACGAGGGTTGCACCGAGTTCACCAGATTATCATTTATGCTGCGTCTTTTGCGTATAAAGTCTCTTAGTGGAATGGCAGATAAATATTTTAATATGTTGCTTGTGTTGCTGAGAAAAGTCATTCCAAATGGAAAAGAGAGCATACCAGAAAATTATGATAACGCAAAGAAGATTGTTTCCGTTATAGGACTTGATTACAATAAAATCGACGCATGTCCTAATGATTGTATCCTCTACTATAAAGATAAAAAAGATCTTCATGAGTGTCCAATTTGTGGAGTATCACGATGGGTACAACGCAAAAATTATTCAACACATGGGACAGCAAGGTCGATGTTTAAGCTAAAGAAGATTCCGGCAAAGGTCCTGCGTCATTTTCCCTTAATACCAAGGCTAAAACAGTTGTATATGAATATAGACACTGCTAAGCAAATGAGGTGGCACATGGATAAACGTACTGATGATGGTAAAATCAGACATCTGGCTGATACAGAGGCATGGAAGCATGTGGATAGAACTTTTCCTTCGTTTGCAAATGAGTGCAGGAATGTTAGACTAGGTTTGTCTAGCAACGGATTCAATCCATTTGGGATAATGAGTTCTGGTTAGTCTACATGGCCAGTTGTATTAACACCTTACAACTTACCGCCTTGGCTTTGCATGAAACAACCGTATATGATACTTTCATTATTGATACCGGGCAAGCATGCACCAGGCAATGACATATATGTGTTTTTAGAACCGCTAATTGATGAGTTAAAACAACTCTGGACTGAAGGGGTTATGACATACGATACTCATGCAAAGGAGTCTTTCAGACTAAGTGCTATTTTACTATGGACAATTAATGATTTTTCAGCCTACGTGAATCTTTCAGGTTGGTCTACAAAGGGAACATATGCATGTCCAGTGTGTGGTCCAGAATTCAAAGGTCTTTATCTGCAGCACAGTCGAAAGTTTTGTTATTGGTTTAATAGAAGGTGGTTGAACATAAAACACAGGTACAGACCAAAAAAATGGAGCAAGTTTTTTGATGATACTGTTGAGAAGAGAGATGCTCCGCGTCCATTACGTGGAGATCAGATTATACATTTGCTTGAGAGGTTCCCTGCTGTCAGGTTTGGAAAGAAGCGCTATTCGAAAGAAGATTTACTTGGAGTAAGGAACTTGCGTATTAACAAAAGGATACCAAAACGAAAGAGACAAGCACAAGTGGTGAGGCTGAAGTCGTAAAATTACCTTCAGGATGGACAAAATTCAGCATTTTTTTTCAACTCCCCTATTGGAAAGAGCTAAACATACGTCACAACTTGGACGTTATGCACATTGAAAAAAATATTTGTGATAATCTTTTGTCCACACTGCTACAAGATGCTAATAAATCAAAGGATGATCTACGAGCTCGTCAAGATCTAACTGCATTGAACATTAGAGAGGAACTGCAACCAAAAATTATCAGAAATAACAGATTAGAGTTGCCTGCGTCTCATATTACAATGTTGAAAGTTGAGATGCAAACATTTTGTCAAGTCCTCAAATCAATAAAGTTACCAGAGGGTTATTCCGCAAACATATCGAACAATGTCCAGGTACAAGAAAGGAAGATATTAGGGCTTAAAACTCATGATTATCATGTGCTTATTCATCAATTGCTACCTGTGGCACTACGCAATACTATGCAGAATAAAAAAACAGTGATGGTTATTATTGATTTTTGTGGATTTTTTAGAAAGCTTTGTTCTAAAGTTATAGACGCCCGTGACTTTGAGAAACTTGGAGAAAATATTGCCGAAACAATGTGTGAAATGGAGATGCTTTTTCCTCCATCTTTTTTCACAATAATGGTTCATCTTACACATCATCTCGCGGAGGAGGCTGCAATAGCAGGACCAGTCCATTATCGTTGGATGTATCCAATAGAGAAGTTAGTATTTTGAAAAATTTAATCGTTACCTATCAATATTTATATTTATTAAATGTAAATTTCTTTACATCTATATCTGGTTAATATTCATTTTTTAGATATTTAGGTTCAATGAAGCGTCAATTGCGTAACAGAGCTCGCCCAGAAGGTTCAATAGCTGAAAGTTACGTGAGAAGCGAGTGTCTCTTATTTGCCTCTCGTTATATGAGAGGGGAACAAACTGAACTTCAAGCACCCGTTGATATAAGGAGTACACAGTTCTCTATCCTCGCGGGCTGAACAAAAATTATATTAATTTGTATGTTTATTCAACTTGCAGATGTCTAAAAATATTAACAGGAGGTTATTCGAAGCTAACCCCAGTCAAGACCAATCCACTGAGGAAGAGCCACCAAGTTCAGGAGAGATGTCAGGTATAACTTAGTTTAACTTAAGTATTTTTATTCATGATATATGCACACTGATAATTTATTTCTTTTATTTTTATAGGTGAGGGTGAGGATGAGCCGACTCACATACCATTATATGCAGATCCTCCAGTTATACTTCGAGAATATATTCCCGTGATTAAGCGTGGGCCCTTACCAGCATGTGCAGAGGGATACAGACTCAAGTAGACAGAAAAATACATGCTTGTGAAAAAACGATTGGATGAATGGGGCCCAGCGATTGATGAGATTTTATCTGATGCAAAAAATGAAATCAGACAAAGATTTGGTGAGTTTGATCAATAATATTCTAAGGTTTCTCTTTTCCTTAATATTTTTCTTCTTCCTTTTTTAGTAAATTCTAAGAGCTTAAGATTGATTAAATAAAAGTGTTGATATATCTATTATTTTTTCTTTGTTGTAGGAGAAAAACTTTACAAGAAAAAAGGACGCCAAGGAAGTGAATTTAAAAAAAAAGTTACCACCGGATGGTTTTCGAGTAATTGTGAGATGGGGACACAATGGGATTCCAACCGGACAATGGGCTAATAACTTCAGCTCATACCTTGGATGCTTGATACGGAGGAGTGATCATGTGAATCCATATTACGAGGCTTGGGAGCAGCCATTTCATGTCCTGGAGAGTATATATCGAGATTGTTGGGTAAATTCTTATATTTAGCTTAATTATTTTTTAATTCTGTCAATTGTCCATGCTTAACTATAATTTTATTTTTTAGAGATATTTCAACATCGAAGACAATCCCGTAGGATGGGAATTTTTATTTGGATACCAGGGAAAGTTCAAGCATTCTCTTCGGGAGTGGAGACATGAGATAAAGAAGAAATGCTTTGATTGTTTCACTCATAATTGGGAGAGGATATACAAGCGAGATAAGAGGGTTGAGCTTGAGCACTTAGCTGCACTTATAATATTGTGGGGCCAAGAGGAGAACCAGGTAAATATGTATAGTAGTTAATTATCATCAAGTTATTTATCTGAAACTAGTGATATATTTCATTATATATTATACTATGCACTAAAATTCTCTTTGTTCATGTTGAAGAAAAAATGTCGGAGAAATAAACTTAATCGATGGAAAAAGATTATGATCATCATACGGGGACTACTTCATTTGCCCAGATTGAGGATCAATTTTGTAGGAAACGGTATAAAGTCTTTTAATCTTCTATATATACTCTCTCCGCTTCTTAGAATATTTGATAAATAAAACTAATAAATATATTTTTAAATCTCAGAACGCTCCCTTTATCCCACTCCTAGAACTGCACAGGATAACGATGGTTCAATTTAAGAAGGGGTACGATGACGATGAGAATAGGAAACAAAAGCTAGAATTGGCAAAGAAAATGCAGGTTAACTAATTATCTTAGCTCTTATTAGCCTGTTCTTTTGTAGGGAATTTATTGTATGCACTCTTCTTTTCGTCATCTTAATTATCATACATGAATTATATGTGTGAATGTGTTAACTAAGATGCATGCATACATCTAAGGTAATGCAAGCTTCTACATGCATAGAAATTAAGATAAACCGGTATAGTAGAAATGGAACTTTAAATTTTAGTGATTTTCCCAGATCTAATCTCATGTGTTACCTATTCTTTCTATTCTTTAAGTACATCTTGAGTTGGATGCCTGTATATGAGAAAAAAATTCACACTAAAAAGTGTAATTTATTCCTGTCTTGAGGTTTCATGCATGAAGGAGTAATGATGCAAGTGGGAAAAACTAGCATAATTTCAATCATGATAGTAGTTTTCATTTTAAATATGATGCTGTATTTTATAAGTGGAATCTCTTGTTGGCTTACAATTGTATTTCAATCTAGTAATCTACTAAGAAGATAGAACTTTATGTTGTTAGTTTACATTTTGCATGTAGTTACATTAATGACAGTCCAAGGTGTAGTTTTCTGGTGTTGTTAAATTGGTTGTTTCACATGAAATGTGACATCATTATCTTCATGTCTAAATGATAATCCAGTTGTTGATTCGATCTAACTTCCTCTGCTACTTGTTTGTCTACATCACTGACCTTTCTGTCATGGCATCTAAATACCAAAATGTCAAAATATCAGCTATCCTTTGGACCTTCAGCATTTTGTACCCTAAAACAGTCTCTTGCTTTTTGTATATGCCTTGTCATGCTGCTTTTTGGTTATTTCTGCAATATCATATGTTCTCTTGGGTTGCTTGTATATTTGTGGGCCATACTTCTGCTATGTGCATCTTCATTCTTAGAATTTTAGGATAAGTAGTTGTGTCATTAAGTCTCTCCATATCTCATGCAATGAACTTTGCAAAATGAGATGTCTCCAGTACAGATATATCTGATGCATCTATCATCTCTTTCCATCATGGATAAAAGTTTGGTAATGTTGCACTGTGATTTAAAGTAATAACAATAATAAAATAGGCTGTATATATTAACTCATTTATGTGCATATTGATTAAGTTTAATGTGATTGTGATTAGTTTATCCTACGTTTTCTTCCAGAACTTTTTGAGATAACGCAGTTGATAATATTGCTGCCAGAATATATTGTGTTGTTATCATGTGTACAAAAATTGATGACAACTTTACACATCTTATTCTTGTCAATGATCTGTTTTCCATGAGACTTTCAGATGTAGCTTAATGCTTCTAAACTAAACATGAAATTGAGTGAACCTTGACAATTATTTATTAGCACTTAACACCCTTCTTCACATGTACTTTTATGTTGCACAAAACACCCTTCAACTATTTATTAGCACTTAGCCCGCCTGTGGAACTATTTCATCTTTTATTTTACTTGTTCAGGTAGATATCTTTTATTTTTAAAAGGTCAATTCTTAAATTTATTTTTTTGTCTTCTAGAAAGCTCTAGAAAACACATATTCTGATGTTGTTGCACAGAGCCAGGAACCCCTGACTAGAGAGCAGAATTATAATGTGAGCCATTTAGTTTGTGGACTTCCCAAAAAAGGGAGGACCAGGTGGATGGGAGTTGGAGCTCAGAGGGTGTCTACACAATTCCAACCTCCGCCGATTTTCACACCATCGACTATGCCATCGGGGCCGTCTTACATGCCGCAGGAGGATTGCACTCAGCAGGCGATGCAGCTTGTTTCCTCTGTGATGAATATGTTAGATGGTCAGATTCCCGAGGAGACGTGGGAGGATATTCAAGAGGAGCTTATGCGAGTGATCCAGCCTACTGCTACTTTTGCGATGGTTTCTAGGCAAATAATGAAATCTTGTAGAAGACGGGTTCCTACTCGGGTGCAAAGCCAGATTATAAACTTCTTGGCCACTCAAAAGGCATTTACTGGTAGTGGAGAGAGTAGCAGACAGGTATACTTATTATATATGTAACACATGATTACACACAATATTATGTGATTCTAAATTTAAATTATTTTTTTGTTAGGGTGGAGATGATGCTATTGAGAGCACGAGTCGTAGGGATGGAGCCGCCAGTGGCAACGCGGACGATGACATGGATAGGGCGGATGACCTATCTTAGTGAGTTATATCCTAAACTCTTGTTTGTATATTGTGGCTTATAGTTGAGATTATGATATGGTTTGATGTGGATTTAGAACTTATGACATGTGTGTATGGTTTGATGTGGATTTAGAACTTATGACATGTGTGTATGGTTTGTTGTGAAAATTGTTGTGGATTGTATTCATATTTCGAATGTACATATTTCGAATGTTTGTGAAAATTGATTGGATGAGAGATTTAATTGGTTTGATGTGGATTGTATTCATTTCGAGATGTTTTGGAATGCGTATGAAATATCGTTTGGAGATTTGTATGTACAGTGAGTTGATATGTACAGGGAACTGAATATAATCAGCAAAATTTTTTTATCTGATATTACTTATCGCTGACGGGAACCCCGTCAGCGATACGTATCGCTGACGGGGTTCCCGTCAGCGATGTACATAATATCGTTGACGAGAACCCGTCAGCGATATGTATCGCTGACGGGGTACCCGTCAGCGTTTATCTTTTCAGCGACGACGTTCAGTCGTCAGTAACGCCTATCACTGACGGTATCGCCGTCAGTGATAGTAAAACATCGCTGACGGGATTCCCGTCAGTGATGTTTCACTTTCACTGATGGGCCTTGCCATCGGCATTGACGCCGTCAGTAATAAACATTACTGACGGCTTCCCGTCAATGATACCTAGTTTTCCACTAGTGATTAGATGTGCTGTATTTTTAAACTTTTTTAGTTTACTGCTGTGCGTTATCGAAACGCCGTGCTTAAAGCAATATTTGGCCTACTCCGGTGTAAGGATCCTAATACCAAACTGTTTTCAGGAACAGCAGTACAGTACTCTGGTGTGTATCAACCCAGTACTGTCAAGATCTCCTCGATCTATAAGACCTTTCGGTCAAGGCAAAAGATCTCCTCGATCTATAAGACCTTTCGGTCAAGGCAAAAGATCTCCTCGATCTCAGAACCTTAAGGTTCAAAACCTTTTGGTTTAAGACAAGTTCCTATGGGCACAAGTTCCTGCAGAAGAAGCACAACAGCAACAACGTCGGGATCGACGTTCGTATTCCAGCACGCGACGTTCGTGTTACACGCACGCGAGAGGATTTTCAGCTCTCGACGTTCGTGTTCCACGCTCGCGAGAGGATTTTTTAACTTGTTAGCAATTGACCAAGAGCTGCCTAAGGACGCTATTTATAGGCCTCTAAGGCCAGCTCAAGAGTCACAAGCAATTAATGTGACTGTTACAATTCTTAATAGCAATTAAGATTGTAACATCAATGCATTAAATTTCTCTTAATGCTGTTGTAACTGCTGCATGCATTAACTCCTGAATACGAGGTAATCAATGGACGTGTTGCTATGAAACACGAGGGTAACGTCTTAACAAATCAGATGAACCTCGTTTGACAAACAAAAGTCGTCAAACAGGCGAACCTCGTATGACAGACGAACCTCGTCGAACGAGCGAACATAGTCAAGCAGGCGAACCTCGCATGACATACGAACCTCGTCGATCAAGCGAACCTCGTCAAGCAGGCGAACCTCGAATGACAGACGAACCTCGTCAACAAGCGAACCTCGTATGACAAACGAACCTCGTCGATCAAGCGAACCTCGTCAAGCAGGTGAACCTTGAATAACAGACGAACCTCCTCAACAAGCGAACCTCGTATGACAAACGAACCTCGTCGAACGAGCGAACATAGTCAAATAGGCGAACCTCGTATAACATACGAACCTCACGATCGAGTGAACCTCGTCAAACTACGAGAACACTAGGGTCACCCTCGTGCGAATACGCAGCTCGTCCGCATGCTGCAAAGCTGCCTGCGAGGCTACCTTCGTGGCGACCATAGTGGTAGCCAACATGGCGCCACCTCGCCCCGATGCATCCGTGCGAAGTGCAAAGTGCGCCTAACAAAGCGCCACTTAGCGCCTCAGCCCGATTAGCCCTGATCCCCGGCCCATTAGCCCACGGCCCACGGCCCACGACCCACTAGAACTTATGAGAGACTAATTCAAATAAAACACTTCTCGGCTTGGCTTTGGCAAGCCTCGAACAAGGTACCTTTTGAAATACCAAAACTTTAACTTTCCACTAGGCTACAAAGCATTTATGAAAAGTACTTGTAGTTAATATATATATAGTTTGAAAACTCATTTTGGAAAGTTATTTTTGACTAAAAAATTCAACAATCCCCCACAAGTTTTTAAACTAGTGTCGTGTTATGGTGCCGTCGTTTCAATCGTTGTGCATAAGGTAGATGTCGCAAGGACTTGAATCCCTCTTAGACTAACTGAATAGAAGATATATGCATGGTGTCGCAGGGATGTGAACCAGCACATGTCTAAAATCCAGCGATCACACACGATCAAACTCATCTGTGGTAGTTTTCACTTTGAACCACACTTGCTTTGTATTTGCACATTTATGGCCCTGTGCTTGTCCTGGTTTCTGCTAGGGCTCTAGTTATCTTTTCACAATACACCATAGGAAACGGGCAAATCTCCACCCAGGCATAGGTGAGTTCTTTAGGCATGTTTCCTATCAAACATCCCGCATCCGAAATGCATTGAACTCATTAAGGCTTAAGAGCCATTCTCTCTCATGATAGGATTATAGGTGAGTCCTTTAGACGTGTTTCCTATCTAACACCACGCATCCGAAATGCTTTGGACCCATTAAGGCTTAACAGCCAGCCCCTTTACATGATAAGACTATCGGTGAGTCCTTTAGGCATGTTACCTATCTAACATCCCGCATCCGAAATGTTTTGGACCCATTAAGGCTTAAGAGCCAACTTTTTACATGATAGGATTTCATTGTAAATCTTACTTGACTTTTGAACCAATCATCTTGTTATTAGTAGTGTAAACTTTGAACTAATAACTTGACGAAATGGTAAGTATTTGTAAGACTCACCAAACTTTACAAATCTTACTTGACTTTTGAACCAGTTATCTTTATTATTAGTAGCATAAGCTTTGAACTAATAATTGGATGAACATGGTAAGTATTTGTAAGACTCACAAAACTTTGAGACCCATTGCAGCAGACGTCCTTTCGACTATGTCCTTTTTCATACCTTTAGTCAAAGGATCAGCCACATTCTCTAAAGACCGTACGTCAATCACCGAGATGACTCCTTGGCAAATGAGTTCTCTCAAATAGTCATGCTTCATACGAATGGTCCGCTTCTTTCCATTGAACAACGAGTTCACTGCCACAGCACCTGTTGCCTGATTATCACAATAGATTGTAATTGCGCCTTGTAATTCTGTTAATGGAAGGTCTCGGAGAATACAACTGAGCCACTCAGCTTCATCTCCTGCAGCACAGAGTGCGAAGAACTCAGATTCTATCGATGACTGTGCAATCATAGTTTGCTTCTTAGATTTTCACGAGACGACAGCTTCGCCCATGCTGAAGACAAAACCTCCAGTAGAACTGCACTCATCTGGTTTAGAGCACCAGTTCGCATCTGAATAACCTTCGATTACAGCCAGATATCCAGTGTAGAATAGGCCCAGACCTATAGTTCCTTTCAAGTATCTCATCAATCTCTGGACAGCATCCCAATGAAGCTTTCCAGGATTACTTGTGAACCTACTAAGCCACGGCCCACGGCCCACGACCCACGACCCACTAGAATTTATGAGGGATTAATTCAAATAAAATACTTCTCGGCTTGCCGTTGGCAAGCCTCGAACAAGGAACCTTTTTAAATACCAAACTTTAACTTTCCACTAGGCTACAAAGCATTTATGAAAAGTACTTGTAGTTAATATATATATAGTTTGAAAACTCATTTTGGAAAGCTATTTTTGACCAAAAAATCCAACAGTAATAAGGGCTGGTATCATATGGTTTTATTACAATATTACCGATGTTGAATATTTTACATTTAACTTTCATGATGTTGACCTGATTAGCAAGCTGTGACTGGGCTTGGTTTCGAGAATATACAGCCTCAAAACCATGCAAAGAGCTCATGCAAGGAGATTATTTTTGAAATTTGACAGATCTTTCCTCATGTTGGCCTATGGAAATGCTGCAGACGCTCATCGTACCAAAATTTCAATTCATGCTTGTATTCATGAAGAGGTGTTACTTATATAGTTTCAGCAGTTATTTTGGCAATATCCGAAGACAGCATCTTGTTTGGCACAAAGGGTGATAATTGCACCAATTTGTCAATCTTGAATGTTATAATGAATGTTGTTGTTACATTTATCGTGTTAATTGGGTAAGGTAACTGCAGAGTGGTTGTTGTTGTGCGTAGCGGGAATTTTGGTAACACCTCCATTGCACAACAAGAGAGTAAGATCACAACTAAAATTCTCATCTCACCAAGGAAACAACAACCCACACAACCCTAGACTACCCAAAATCTCCTCTCAAAGTCAGCTCACCTCTGCGTATTTTTTTTACCCAGCACACAACCCTAGAAGAGAATTTTGGTATTTATAGGAGAGATTTGCGGGCTAGAAATTGTTAGGGAAAAGGAACCGCTTCACATGTACATCGTGTGGGCCCACGTGCCTGCTGCTGTCGTGTGCCTGATGTGGCCCCCACGTTCACAATTCTCCACCTCGATGAAAGTTTCTCCCAAAACTGAGTCGACATCAAAAACATCCAAATGTCTCACTTGTTGCGTCCAGTACAAAGTGGAATAAATCCACAACAACGGACTCAATCCACAACAAGTCGGATACTCGAACAAGAGCTCAAACAATCCCCCCATAAAAAACAACTAATCCAACCCGGCTCCATCTAAAGACTGCCTACGTATTCTCTTGCCCAATGAATCAAGCCTCACGTAGTTCACCCAAATGGTCTCCAAAGGCCTCAATACCAAATAATGTTCAAAAGCTCTAAACAATTACCAAACTTCACACCTGAAACAACTTTGGTCAACATATTTGCAGGGGTGTCCTTTATGTGGATCTTCTCCAAAATATGACATAACCGTCATCCAAAACATCACGAACAAAGTGAAATCTGACATCAATGTGCTTTGTATGATCATGATAAACCAGGTTGTTTACTAAATAGATAGCCGATATGCTATCACAATACACCCGAATGGTTTCCTGTGCAATCCCCAAGTCCTCTAACAATCCACGCAACCACAAAACCTTCTTCACAGCTTCAGTCACTTTCATATACTCCACCTCTGTAGTAGAGAGAGCCATAGTAGACTGAAGTGTACATCTCTAACATACCGGTGCTTCTGCCAATGTAAAAAACATATCCTAAAGTAGACCGGCGCTTGTCAAGTTCCACCGCATAATCTGAATCTACATAGCCAATATAATCCTGCCTTATCTTCTCATTCTTCTGAAATACCAAACCAACATCCACGGTACCTTTGATATACTGTAGAATCCACTTCACGGCCTCCCTATGACCCTTCTCGGGATCATGCATGTACCTGGATACCATGCTCACGGCCTATGATAAATCTGGCCTCGTACACACCATAACATACATCAAGCTACCCACCGCACTGGCATATAGAACATTCAACATATATTCTCTATCCTCAACTGAAACAGGCGACATCTTAGCTGAAAGCTTAAAGTGGGGAGTCAATGGAGTACTCACGGCCTTTGCATTGCCATCAAAGCTGAATTTTTTCAACATCTTCTACAAATAACTCCTCTGTGTAAGCTTTAATCTCCCCGTCGCTCTGTCTATCGCTATCTCCAAACCCAATATCTTTTTTGCCTCTCTAAGATCCTTCATCTCAAACTCGGATGACAACTCCTTTTTTAAATTTCAAATAGTCGAAGAATTTCTGGAGGCAATAAGCATATCATCAACATATAATTACAAATAGATGTACTCACTATCTTGTAGTTTGTGCATATAAACACATGGGTCATATGAGCTTCTTGTGTACCCTCGGTCAATCACTAATTCCTCTTTTATTGCAGCTTTCAACCCCATAGGTTGTATCATATAGATCTCCTCACCTAAATCTCCGTATAGAAAGGCTATCTTCACATCCATCTGGACCAAATCCAAATTCAACTGTGTTATCAATGCCAACAAAATCCTAATTGACAAATGCTTTACAACAGGTGAGAATACCTTATTATAATCAATGCTCTCAAGCTGTGCATAACCCTTGACAACCGCTTTGTACCTAATATCCCCAATAGAAGATCCCTCTTTCTTTGCATACACACACTTGTATCCAATAGCCTTTTTACCCTTCGATAGCTTTGCAAGTTCCCAAGTATCGTTCTTCTAAAGAGAGCGCATTTCCTCCTCCATAGCTTCCCTCCACCTAATCTAATCAGAGCTAGACTCTACCTCCTTGAATGTAGAAGGAACCAAATCATCAACTACCTGTGCTGATAAGGCATATGCAACCATGACATCATTATATCTAGCTGGTCGACGAATCACTCTTCTAGGTCTGTTTGCTACAATGGACTTCTGAACATGACCCAGCTCCTGAGTCTCACCATTCACTATATCCTCTAAATGCTCGACTATCATTCCATCTCCTTCCAGTTTTACCTCTGTAAGAGCCTCAATGGATACAATGCTATCTGGAGTGGATGGAGTCACATTATCCTCCACCTACTACGATATCCCTCTGGTGTTGTCTCTCTCCACTTACTGAGGGACTTGAGGTCTCATCATATACGCCTCGTCTGCTAATAACTAACTTCTTATTCTATAGATCCCACAATTTGAAACCTTTTACTCCTTCTCTAAAGCCCACAAAGACTGCTTTCTTTGCTCTCGGATTCAATTTACCATCACTGACATGGTAATAAGCTGGACACCTAAATATCCGAAGCAACTCATAGTCATTAGTCACCGAACCAGACCAACACTTCATAGGAGTCTTCCCCAGTATCGTAGTGCATGACAACCTATTCACGAGATGGCTCGCATACACCGATGCCTCGTCCCAAAATGATCTTGACAATCTACTCTGTGTCATCATACACCGCACCTTCTCCAGCAGGGTATAGTTCAACCTCTCAGCTACCCCATTCTGTTGGGTGTCTCACGAACTGTGAAGTGTCACCTAATACCGTGATCCCAGTAAAACTACAGAAACGGATCACTCTTATACTCTCCTCCATTATCCGAATGAAGAGTCTTCATCTTTCTACCTATCTACAGCTCCATTTTTTTCTTCCACTCCATAAAAATATTCAGGACCTCATGTTTATGCTTCATAGGGTATACCCAATTTCTCCTCGAATAATCGTCAATGAAAGTGACAAAATAGTTAGCCCCACCAAGTGATGTGTGCTTGGAAGAGCCCCAAACATCTGTGTGAATGTAGCCTAATATACATTGGGTATTATGAATAGTGGTGCCAAAATTCACTCTCGTCTTCTTTCCAAGTACACAATGCTCACACAGCTCCATCTTGTAAGTCTTCGTACATTTTAATAGCCCATGTCTTACCAATGCCTGCAGGGACTTATCACTAGTGTGTCCTAAACGCATATGCCATAAACTGGTAGTGTATTCCTCTGTAGTGATAGAAGCTGCCAGACCTCCTGTAACTATCTTGCCTTTCAAGTAGTATAGGTTGTTTTCCCTGACACATCGCATCACCACCATGGACCCCTTCGTGACCTTCAGAGTTGCATTATCCAAGATCGCCCGATAGCCAGCTGTCTCCAAAGTTCCAAGTGTAATAATGTTCTTTGTCAATTGCGGCACAAACCGTACTTCCTTCAGCTCCTGAGTCACCCCGTCACACATGCGGATCCAAACTGTACCAATAGGGCATATGTGATCATTACCCATAAGTATGACATCCCCTCTTTCTAACTCCTCAAAGCTGGAGAACTAATCCCTCCTAGGGCAAATATAGTATGTAGCACCAGAATCCATTATCCACTATGTAGAGTTAGTGTAACAAACTGACGGTAATACTGAGCATGAAAAGCCCGAAGAATCCGTATCTGAATTGTCGTCACTAGCCTTGACAATATTCGCTTCTGAAGCTTGTACAACTTTTCCTTTATTCTTCTCGGCTTTATCTTTTAACTTTGGGCACTCGTTCTTCCAATGTCCTTCTTCTATACAAAAATAACACTCGTTCCTACTAACACTCTTATGGCCATCTCTATTTCTTGATTTTGAGCAGTTAGACTGCCAACGGTTTGGAGTACGACCTCGAACTGCTAATGTATCTCCTGATGCCTTCTCGGAGGGTTCGTTATCACTTTTCCTTAATTCATAATTTACCAAATCTAAGATCACCTCCTTATAACTAATAGTTCAACCATTGATCATAATTAGGACAAAATTAACATAATCATCCTCCAACAACGAACACAAAAGTAGCATCACCTTATCTTCATCCTCAACCATGATATCCACATTGGTCATATCCGAAAGTAACTTCGTAAAGTTATTTACATGCTCCCTAATGGAAACTCCCCTCTTCATCTTGAACTGATAAAACCTCTTCTTCAAGTAAAGCCGATTCTCAATGTCTTTTAGTAAGATAATTTTTATTGAGTGTTTCCTATAATTTCTTCACCGATGTTTCGTTCATCACATCATAAATTAGATCCGGTGTTAAGCATGACCTAATAACTCCACAAATCCTACTGTTCATCTTCTTCCAAACCTTGTCCTTCATATCATCTGGTTTCTCTTTCAACTCAAGAGAATCCTCTAAATTTTGTGCATCTAATGCATCCATTACCCGGCACCTCCACAAACCAAAATTAATCTTGTCGTCAAACTTCGGAACATCAATCTTTATATTATTGATGCTCAGACTCTGTATCGCCTTCGAAAGAGACGATCCCGATGTACTTGTTTCACCCATGTTGTAGATCTAACTTTTCAAATAATAACCCTTTAGCGAATTCTTCGAACAAGCCCAAAGCCAAAACCTGAGCTCTGATACCACTTGTTGTGTGCAGCGAAATTTTAACAACACATCTGGTGCACAACAAGAGAGTTACATCACAACTAAAATTCCCATCTTAGCAAGGAAACAAGAACCAAAAGTGATATATCTTAACAAAGTGCATATACACTCTTCCTCTTATCAGTTCTAGAACTGACTTGTCAAGGTAACCTAACAAGCTATTACAAATCACAGCAAGACAAATGAATTTTACGTGGTTCGGTAAGTTGCCTACGTCCACAGGGTAAGGAGGGGAGAGTTTTTACTATTTGAGAGAAAGAGAATACAAATAGGCTTTATAATCACACAAGGTCGCACAAATAGAACCTCAAACAATCCCTCAAATATCTTACAATTTCACTCTCAAAAGGATGCTAAAAACCCTCTCAAAGTCGGCACAGAAGACTGTCAAAATCTCCTCTCAAAGTCGGTTCACCTCTGTGTATTTATTTTTACCCAGCACACAACCCTAGAAGAGAATTTTGGTATTTATAGGAGAGATTTGCGGGCCAGAAATTGTTCAGGAAAAGGAATTGCTTCACATGTACATCAGGTGGGCCCGATACTGATCATGTACCTCGGGTGGGTCCGCGTTCCTGCTGCCGTCGTGTGCCTGATGTTGTCCCCACATTCACAGTTGTGATCCTTCAAATTTGTATAATTACTTTTCTAATAGTTACTGTATTGTATTCCATTTACATGTCGCATTGTCAGCTCAGCATGTTCCAACTAGTTAGGTCTATGATCTTGCAGCTAGCTGATAAATAATCACTTTGACCAGTTTGTTATCTCAGCAATTGTCTCCTATGACCAGGTGGGTTAACATGCCTTTTTGGGTTGGTACAAATGCTTTTCTTATTTTAATTATCTTGTTGCACTCCACTTACTTATCATATTGTCAGCTTAGCATGTCTTGGACTCTTGGGCCTTTAATACAATTGTAGATCAATTATCTTTCTTAATCAATTTTTTATCTCAGCAATCGTATTTCGACGTAGTAGGCCATCTTGACCTTTTGGGTTTGAATCATTACTTTTCTTTTGTATTGTCAGCTCAGCATGTCCTAAGCTGTTGGATCTATGATCCTACACTGAATCAATAATATTTCTTGGTCAGTTGGTTTTCAGCAATTGTCCTACGACCTTAGTGGGCCATATTGATCTCTTAGGTTTATTCAATGGATTTCCGGACATGAGGATCTGATTTTAGAGTCACATTTAGTCCCAAATCACCATCCACTGTGTAATACTAATCCAATCTGAACAGGTCATCACCTTACCGTAAGTAAAACATGGATAGATGAATATTACCAGCCAAAACTGAAATGAGGAAAAAACTGTTATGCGTAGCGGAAGTCCCAAATAGACAAATCAAAAGCACACACAAGAACAATAGTAGACCACAAGTGAACACAAACCAACCAATCACAGCAAGAAAACAAGATATACGTGGTTCGGCAATGTGCCTACGTCCACGGGGCAAGGAGGGGGAAGCTTTACTAATGAAATCAAAGGGGAATACAAATTAGGGTTACAAATATTACCCAAAACCCTAAAACAAGACCAATAGATCTCTCCAATATACTCCAACAATAGAAGCCCTCAAAAACCCCTTTCAGCAGCTCAAAATCGTCAAAACTTAACCCTAAAAACGAGTTTAGGGTTTATATACAACTCACAAACGAAACGGGTCTGGAAACAGAACCCAGGCCCAAACCGCTTCGGCGGTCGACCGGCCTGGTCGACCGTGATCCATCGCGGTCGACCGGCCCGATCAACTGTCCTCCTTCCAGCAACAGACCCAAAAATCCAGAGAGTTCGTCGGTCGACCGGTCCGGTCGACCGCCCATAGAATAGAAACTTCTGCGGTCGACCGGCCCGGTCGACCGCCACCAATCCTGAAGCCCAGTGAACATTGTGCACGAATGCGGTCGACCGGGCCAAAACTGAGCCTAAAACTGATCCTGCTGCCAATTCTACAAATCTCCACCTCGGCGAACGTTTGCCAAAACTGAGCCGACACCAAAAACACCCCCAATCAAATTCAACCGGCTGCATCTGCAAGACTGCCTACGTATCCTCTTGCCCAAGGAATCAAGCCGAACGTAGTTCATCCTAATGGCCGCCAATGGCCTCAACAACGAAGAATGTTCAATAAGTTCAAACAATGACCAAACTTCACACCTGGTACGACTTTGGTCAACATATCAGCGGGATTGTCCTTAGTGTGGAACTTCTCCAACGTGACATCACCATCATCCAATACGTCACGTACAAAGTGAAATCTGACATCAATGTGCTTCATGCGTGCATGGTAGACTTGGTTCTTCGCCAAATAGATAGCTGACATACTATCACAATGTACCTGAATGGTCTCCTATGCAATCCCCAAATCATCCAACAAGCCATGTAGCCACAAAGCCTCCTTCACTACTTCAGTCATCGCCATATATTCCTCCTCCATAGTAGAAAGCGCCACTGTAGACTGAACAGTGCATCGCCAACACACCGGTACACTAGCCAATGTGAAAACATAACCTGTAGTGGACCGACGCTTGTCAAGATCTCCGGTATAATCTGAATCCACGTAGCCAACACAATCCTTCCCTGTCTCATCATTCTTCGTAAATTTTAACCCAACATCCACAGTACCCTTAATATACCGTAGAATCCAATTCACGGCCTCCCAATGTCCCTTCCCGGGGTTATGCATGTACCTAGATACCATGCTCACGGCCTGTGATAAATCTGGCCTAGTACACACCATAGCATACATCAAGCTAACCACTGCACTGGCATATGGAACTTTGGACATGTAGTCCCTATCCTCCACTAAAACTGGTGACATCAAAGCTGAAAGCTTAAAATGTGGAGCTAATGGAGTACTCACCACCTTGGTGTTGCCCTCAAAACTAAATTTCTTCAGCATCTTGTGCAAGTAACTCCTCTGTGTAAGCTTCAATCTTCCCTTCATCCTGTCTCGCTCAATCTCCATACCTAATATCTTCTTAGCCTCTCCCAGGTCCTTCATCTCAAATTCAGATGACAGCTCCTTTTTTAATTTCCCAATAGCTGAAGTGTTCTTGGAAGCTATGAGCATATCATCAACATATAATAATAAATAAATGTGCTCACCATCCTGTAGCTTGCGCATATAAACACACGGGTCATAAGGGCTCCTCGTGTACCCTCGGCCAATCATAAAGCTATCAAATCTCTTGTACCACTGTCGCGGTGATTGCTTCAGTCCATAAAGAGATTTCTTCAATTTGCACACCAAATCTTCTCTTCCTGCAGCTTTAAACCCTATAGGTTGTGTCATGTAGATCTCCTCATCTAAGTCTCCATGTAGAAAGACCGTCTTCACGTCCATTTGGACCAAATCTAAGTCCAGCTATGCCACTAATGGTAATAGAATCCGAATAGATGAATGCTTCACAACGGGTGAAAATACCTCGTTGTAATCAACCCCCTCAAGCTGTGCATATCCCTTGTCAACCAATATGGCCTTGAACTGAATGTCCCCAATAGAAGATCCCTCCTTCTTAGCATACACCAACTTGCAACCAATAGCTTTCTTACCCTTCGATAGCTTTGCAAGTTCCCAAGTGTCGTTCTTCTGAAGAGATTGCATCTCCTCCTCCATAGCATTCCTCCACCTAATGGAATCAGGGCTGGACTCTGCCTCCCTGAATGTGGCGGGAATAAAATCATCAACGACCTCCACAAATAAAGCATATGCCACCATGACCTCATCATATCTAGCTGGCCGACGAATCTCTCTCCTCGGTCTATCTGCTACAATGGACCCCTGAGCATGATCCTGTTCCTGATCCTCACTATCCACTGTATCCTCCTCATGCCCGACTATCATCTCATCTCCTCCCAGTGTCACACCTGTAGGAGCCTCAATGGACACAGTGCTGTCTGGAGTGAGTGGAGTCACATCATCCTCCACCTGCTATGATATCCCTCATGTCTGATCTTTCTCCACCTGCTGAGGAACTCGAGTCTTCATCATGTACGCCTCATCGAATGTGACATCACTGCTAATGATCATCTTCTTGTCTTGTGGATCCCATAATTTGAAGCCTTTTACATCTTCTTTAAATCCCACAAAGATAGCCTTCCTCGCTCTCGGATTCAACTTCCCATCGCTAACATGAAAATAAGCTGGACACCAAATATCCGAAGAGTCTCATAATCACTAGCCACAGAACCAGACCAACGCTCCAAAGGAGTCTTCCCCTCTATCGTAGTGCACGGCAACCTGTTAACGAGATGGCTCGCATAAACCAACGCCTCGGCCCAAAAAGATCTAGATAATCCACTCTGCGTCATCATACATCGCACCTTCTCCAGCAAGGTACGGTTCAGCCTCTCTGCCACCCAATTCTGTTGCGATGTCTCTCTAACTGTGAAGTGTCTTCTAATGCCGTGATCCTGGCAAAACTGCAGAAATGGATCACTCTTGTACTCTCCACCATTGTCTGAATGAAGAGTCTTCACCTTTCTACCTGTCTGCAGCTCCACTTTCTTCTTCCACTCCACAAATATACCCATGACCTCATGTTTATGCTTCATGGTATATACCCAATTCCTCCTGGAATAATCATCAATGAAAGTGATGAAATAATTTACCCCACCAAGCGATGTGTGCTTAGAAGGGCCCCAAACATCTGTGTGAATGTAGTCTAATATACCTTGGGTGTTGTGAATTACGGTGCCAAACTTCACTTTAGTCTTCTTCCCAAGTATGCAATGCTCACACAGCTCCATCTTGTAGGTCTTTACACCTTTCAATAGCCCCTGTTTTGCCAATGACTGTAGGGACTTATCACCTATGTGTCCAAGCCTCATGTGCCATAGTGTGGTAGTATCCTCCTCCGTGGTGATAGAAGCAGCCAGACCCCCTGTAACTATCTTGCCCTTCAAGTAGTATAAGTTGTTTTCCCTGACACCTCGCATTACCACCATGAATCCCTTCATAACCTTCAAACTAGCATCATCTAATATCACTATATAGCCGGATGCCTCCAAAGTCCCAAGAGAAATGAGATTCTTCGTCAACTGCGGCACGAACCTCACTTCTTTCAATTCCCTAATCACCCCGTCATGCATTCTGATTCTGACTGAGCTAATCCCACTAATAGGACAAACGTGATCATTCCCCATAAGTACCACGTCTCCGCTCTTCAACTCCTCAAAGTTGGTAAACCAATCCCTCTTAGGGCAGATGTGAAATGTAGCTCCCGAATCAAGCATCCACTCCGTAGAGTCGGCAAAACAAACTGACGACAGTGCGGGACAAGAGTAACCGGAAGAATCCTAATCTGAAGTGTCACCAACAACCTTTGCAACATTCACCTCTGAAGCTTGTACAGCTTTCCCTCTTTGCTTTCCGGCTCTATCCTTCAACTTTGGACACTCATTCTTCCAATGTCCTTCTTCTTTGCAAAAAGCACATTGATTTCTACCAACACTTTTATGGCCACCCCTATTCTTTGATTTTGAGTGGTTGAACTTTTAACGGTTTGGACTATGACCACGAACTGCTAATGCATCACCCGATGCCTTCTCGGAGGGCTTACCATCATTCCTCCTCAGTTCATAATTTACTAATCCCGAGGTCACCTCCTTGTAGCTAACTGTAGTTCGCCCATTTATCATAGTGAGAACAAAAGTACTATACTCATCATCCGAAATTAGCTTTGTGAAGATGTTAACATGCTCTCGAATGGAAACTCCTCTCTTCATCTTGAATTGGTAGAACCTTTTCTTCAAATGAAGCCTATTCTCAATGCTCTTTGTCAAATATTTTTTATTGAGCGTTTCCCACAATCTCTTTGCCGATGTCTCGTTCATCACATCATAGATGAGATCCGGCGTCAAGCATGACTGAATCACCCCACAAGCCCTACTGTTCATTTTTTTTCCAAACCTTGTCTTCAACATCTTCGGGTTTCTCTTGTAGCTCAAGAGTCTCCTCCAAATTTTGTGCATCTAAGACGTCCATTACTTGACACCTCCATAAGCTGAAATTTATCTTGCCGTCAAACTTTAGAACATTAATTTTTGTATTATTGATGCTCAAACTTTGGATCGCCTTTGTCAAAGTCGATCCCGATGTACTTGTAGCACTTGAACTAGCCTTGCTTATTTCAACCATATTGTAGATCTACTCTCCCAACAAGAACCCACTAATGAATCCTTCAAATAAACTCCCAAATCCAACCCGGAGCTCTGATACCACTTGTTGTGTGCAGCGGAAGTCCCAAATAGACAAATCAAAAGAACACACAAGAACAATAGTAGACCAAAAGTGAACACAAGCCAACCAATCACAGCAAGAACACAAGATATATGTGGTTCGGCAATGTGCCTACGTCCACGTGGCAAGGAGGGGGAAGCTTTACTAATGAAATGAAAGGGGAATACAAATTAGGGTTACAAATCTTACCCAAAACCCTAAAACAAGAGCAATAGATCTCTCCAATAGACTCCAACAATAGAAGCCCTCAAAATCCCCTTTTAGCAGCTCAAAATCGTCAAAGCTTAACCCTAAAAACGAGTTTAGAGTTTATATACAACTCATAAACGAAACGGGTCTGAAAACAGAACCCAGGCCCAAACCGCTTTGGCGGTCGACCGGCGCGGTCGACCGCCCTCCTTCCAGCAACAGACCCAAAAATCCAGAGAGTTCGTCGGTCGACCGGTCCGGTCGACCGCCCATAGAACAGAAACTTTTGTGGTCGACCGGCCCGGTCGACCGCCACCAATCCTGAAGCACAGTGAACATTGTGCACGAATGTGATCGACCGGGCCGGTCGACCGCCACCCTATAAACCTGAAATCTGAGCCTGAAACTGATCCTGCTGCCAATTCTACAAAAACCATCTTTATTCAATTTCGAAGTCTAGAAGATGGGAGAAGTTCCTTGTAAAGGCCAAAAGTTATCAATAGATGCATCCAACATAAAAAGGCAGATTCGCCACATAATTGGTTAGGCACTATTTTCTTAATTTGTAGCATAGATATATGTAAAAACTAATATAGCGAGCGGATTTGCTTGCCACTAAAGTATATTATTGACTCCAACTTGTAAATGAGGCATGCAACTTTTATATATTTCCCTATTTATCTAGGGAAGAGTGGATTCCTTTTTTATTTTTTATTTTATTTTCCTTCCACTTAAGAAGATTTGAGACACGGTGTACAGTGGTATCTATTGCTCCAATCATCTCCCCAGTGCTTAGCTTTTGAGAAGTCAAAACTTGGATATTACTCATTAGTCATCATATATATATTCAGTCTGATGACATCAACAAATTCAACCGGTGAAAAAGAATGTGAAATGAAGTAGGAGGCTAATAGGGTCTTTATATTGATTTTTGGCCAGTTAGAAGGGATATGGTCTCTTTGACATATTGAATTGATTGTAGACTTGTCTTTTCTTCACATCTGGATAGTGTTTACTAAATTTTAGACTGTGATATCCAGTATTTAGTCAGTATCCCTTATACAGTAAAATCCTCAAATAGTTATAATCTTTTGAAGTGAGAGGATAATCCTTCCTTAGTAGAATCAGTTACGCGCTGTTTGGTTCTAGGACGTAACATCTAAAGTAAATACCCATAAAATGGGCCATTTTGGAGAAAATTGGACAGAGCTTACCACCTAGGATAGGATATTTAGTGGTTACATCACCCTTCTGTTGTGAACCTGATCACCAATGTCGCGCACCTATGCGGAAGCGTGCACGCGCACACCGAACGAGTCTGAGATCACTGAGAAGAAGAGAACCACACACAAGCACAATCCAATCCAAATACGACAAATCCAAACCAAACACAGAAATATTATTATAAATGATAATAAATGAGTTTTATTATGATTGGTGATTATTCTGGGATGAATGGATCAGATTGGAATCGATTTGAGATCGATTCGCAGTTTTAGCCTCGGTATCGCGAGTCTTCTAAAAATTGTTACTATTTTATTTTTAGTAACTTTTCTATTGATCATATAGACACAATGTTTGTGTCATTGATCTTAGAATCTTGAGACGATGATGTGGTTAAAGTTTTTGTCACGCCCCGCTTTCCAAAATATCGGGGAATCAGAACGTGAACAAGCCCGCGACGTATTAGATTGAGAAGAAATATATACTATCATTTTTTTTCTCAATCCAATACGTTAAGCATCTAGAGTTAAATACAATGCGAAGTCATAGGTCCCCAATCACAATCAGCAAGAATATAATAGACAAACTCAGAATAAAATAATACATATCACAAATGAATATCATCCAAGACATAAAAATACGGGTCAAACATGCCCTTATACAAATCTGAATAAAAGAATACTCGAGAAATGTAAAATACAATGATCAAGCAGAAAAGGAAATGCTACAAAAGAAAACTAAAAGGAATAACTAAGCTTCAGTTCTTCTTCTGCTCTGTCTACCAGGCACTCTTGCTGAGAATACTCGGGTTCTGACACATCCCCAACCTGAACCTGTTCTTCTTCTAAATCTGATGTGCAATAGAGAAAACATGTGTACGTCAACGTGCATGGCACACAGCAAGACCCCACAAAAGAAAATAGGATGATCGAAAACCCAAGCAGAAATCGATAAACAAACCGAAATGACAAAAGAAAGTACAATTGAAAATCCAACAAAATTAAAATGCAACCCAGTACTAAAATATAATAATCAGGAAAATCCAAAAATCAAATGGGTAACGAGATCATGTAGTTAGCGATCAGAATAATCCTCCAAGTAACAGCATCATACACTAGATGAAATTAATACTTAAAAATCTATAACTCGAGACGTAGTATGTCGAGCGAAATAATCCATACAAGGAAACCCTCATGTATATACCATATATCTCCAATTGTAAATAATTAAATACTAATCCCGATCTATATATGAAAAGAAACACAACTGGCCTACATCTCACAAAAATCATACTTAGCCAAGAATCTAAGTCATATAACTAGCCATTCTAAAATAGATAATTGGTTCACATCTCACAGAGTCAATGCTAATATCATCGGGTAACTGACTGTTCACATATCCCCTATGTGCATCCTATCAAATAAATTCAGGAACCAAAGTAGCGACACTTCTCTACTTTGACCCAACCAATCAATCCCAGTGGCGACACCGATCCACTGTGACTCAACCAACCGACCAATCCCAGTGGCGACATCGATCTACTGTGACTCAACCAACCAACCAATCCCAGTGGCGACACCGATTCACTGGTGCGAGCCTGAAAAATATATCAACAGTCTTATCCGATTACATAAACATGGACTTTCCCATCTCAACTCTTCTCATTTTCTAAGTCAACAATACACAGGTATCTAGGTCTTGTACACGACAAGCTAGGCAACTAAGAACATGAACTACTAACGGTTCTCAACAAAATAAGAAATAATAATAAATACAACTAATTTTATGCAAATGATATGAAGAACATGACTATATAAGCTAGCGATGAATCAGGTGTGCATATATGACAAGAGTGAGTATAAATAAAAGTGTCAACATGTCGGTGTCAATGTACATAAAATGTCGTATTATACAACTATCAATCACACGATCATAATGCAAAAATAATCTTCTTCCAAAATAACTTCTTTAAAAACATTTATCATTCTAAAATAATTTCCTTCCACAACATAAATTCTAAAAATATTATAATTAATCTAAAATAAAGATATTAATCACAATAAACATCTAACTAAGATAATTAACAATATTAATTATAAAAGAGATACTAATTAAACGGCGAGATCTTGTACATAAATAATCTACGACAAATATAAGAATTGGAATGAAACTAAACGGGGATCGGGATCTTGCCTCGGGTACAGATCAGATCTAGCGTAGTGGTCGACATCGACGGTGAATGAGGGGAGGCATCGAGCTCGGGCAACGAGGGGTGGACAGCGGCTGTCGGAAGGTTGTGGCGGACTGCGGGGTTTTATGGTAGCGGCTGAAAGTACCCTAAAGCCGCTAGGAAGGAACCCTAGAGGGGGGTGAA
>BQKN01014560.1:0-34405 GCA_022839385.1 Asparagus kiusianus | reverse complement strand
ACGTGTTCCATTGTTCGTGTGCCTTGTCGCCTCGACCCTTCGTTGATTCGTTCAGGTCTTGATTCGATTCCCCGAATCTTCATGTGGCAGTAGCTCCGCTTCGGTGTTTGAGTTCAAGTCCGTTTTGTTGTTGGATGACTCGTTAACTTTCCGAACCGTTGGTTTGGTCCCGCACGCGAACGTATTTCGTTGCTTGCGTGCCTCGTCGCCTTGTCGCTCGAATGTCCGTTGTTTTGTCGAATCATCGTGCTGAGCTAAGCTAAGGGACCTATAGGCAATTTTATACGCCTACAATAAGGGACCTATAGGCAATTTTATACGCCTACAGCCTCAAGCCAGGAAGCATAAACAGCTGGGATGACATGGAGACTAAGTTCCTCGTGAATTTCTTTGACGACGACACCGAGATATCTATCGGATCGTTGCTCGATGAGAAGCAGAAAGATGGGGAGCTGGTCGACACATTCGTCAAGAGGTTTCGGAACAAGGCAATGAATTGCCGGGACCCTATCACCGAGGAATTCATCCTCCAGACTTGCCACAACAACCTTTCGCTGGATGTGTTGGAAGCAATGGGCACCGCACCATCCAAGACCTGGAAGGATTTGAAGGTTCGAGGAGAACAAGCGGAGCGTTTCCTTAGGAGAAAGAAGGTGGAGAGAGGCCAACCGGCTACTAATCCTCCGAAGCAGAACTTCAACCAGAAAGGGAAAGGTAAAGCTCATGTTAATGCTGTTGATGCTAACCAGACATTTCAATTGCAACCTCAGCAACAGCAGCAGCAGCGGGCGCCACAACAATCGCAACCGCATTGGCAGCAACGGTCCCAGAAGCAAAAGTCTTCAGAGCCAAGGTTTCCCAAAGTATACTCCTTCAAGGATGATGAAGTCCCCGGCATCTTCAAGTACTTGTTGGAGAACAACAAAATCCAGTTGCCAGTGATCGTGGATCATGAAGGAGCCACTAAGGTGACGGACCCGAAGTACTGCGCGTACCACAGAGCGGTCCACCACCCAACGAAGTCTTGCTATCACCTCAAGGACAAGATCCAAGCGTTGATCGATGTAGGAGTCATAACTCCGAAACCGGCCAAGAATGTGGGAGCAAACGCGGTGTCGATTAGTTTTGGATCAGTACCTACAGCTTGGTTTGATCCGAAGCGCGTCACCAAAGTCGGGATGAAGACGGTGAATGACGACCCGCACGGACAACGCCAAAAGGGACTTGTGCCTCACACGGCCCCAAACGGTGAAATTCTCTGGGTACACCCCGACCTGATTGAAGATGAATAATGGGCCAGATCGTCATCCAAGAAGAAGTCCAAAGGGAAAGGCAAGTCTTGTTACGGAGTTTCTTCCATCCCAGGAGAAGATGACGAAAGAATCCCCGCTTTCCCACTTTCCGACGAGGAACAGGAGGTCTTTGCGACCCGGAGTGGAAATGAATACCACTTCAAATATCCATCCCCTGGCGATCAATTTGCTGAGCAGGGGGTGACAAAACGAGGACCAGCCAAGACTCTCACAGAGCTGGGGGTGATTACAGTTCCCAAACCGGTTGAAGATGCTCGACGACAGCCGGTTGACAAACAGAAAGAAAAGGGTCCCGAGGAGGTTCAGAATCCGAAGCAGTCTCGTTTCAGTCGTCCGATTGGAAAGGACAAACCGGAAGGTTCAAAAAATCCACGTGCCTTCGACATTATGGCTCAGCTAGCCAATATTCCAGCGCGGATAACGCTGTACGAGTTGCTCCGATTGTCCAAGGAAACTAGAGAAGCCTTGCAAGAAGCCCTGGCCAATTCGGAGGCATTCCTCACCAGGATCAAACCAGCTCCCGAAGAACTGGAAATGTTAGCCCAACAGTGTAATGTGGCGGCCAAGAATCTTCCTTGCATCACCTTCACCAAAGAGGACATGCAGACGAAGAATTCAAATCATGATCGGCCCTTGTATTTCGTCGGGTACATTGGCTCCAGCGAGGTCAACCGAATCCAAGTGGATCCGGGTTCCGCTGTGAGTATTATGCCACTTCGCCTAATGCACAGCCTTGGCATTCCAGTCAGCAAGTTGGCATCTACGGGCACAGTCATTTACGGATTCAACACCAGCGGGTCAAGACCTTTGGGGAAAATCCGGATAAAGTGCCAGATGGGTGATCTAAAAACGGAGGTCACGTGCTACGTGATTGATGTTGAGACATCCTATAACTTACTATTGGGTCGGCCTTGGATCCATAGTAATGTTATAGTTCCCTCCACCTTACATCAGTGTCTGAAATATGTCGACATTGATGGAAGGGTTAGGACGGTGGTCGCGGATAAGCAACCATTTAAAAGGTATGAGAATTACTTTACAGATTCTCTCCTTTATGGTAATGAATCCGATACGGAACCATCGATCCAGGGCACGGACAGCGAAGAAGAAGCTGATTCCGAGGCCGGATTCGATTACAATGGTGGTTTTGTTCTAAATGATATTGTACCCTTTGTAATCAATCTCGACGACGAACAGTCGTCGGATGGCGGTTGTAACTGGCAACTTGCCGATATTGAAATAAATCGTGATTTAGAGTATTCCTTGTCTCTTGATGATGCGATAAAGGGGTTATACGATAATCCCGAGTTATGTATGCTGCTCCGATCTTCTTATGTTACGAAGAAGTGTCCCCAGCATTCTTTCGGAACAACTCGGATTATTCCTGCCAAAATAGGAGGACAAAAAGAAGTGATCTACAGTAAAGGAGAAAGTCTTCCGTTGCCAGATCATTTTCTAAGAGAAAATGAAGACGACGACAAATCTGGTCTGCATTTATCAAAGTATAGTCCGGAAGCGCGTACGCTCATGGAAAAACAAGGATACGACTTTACACTCGGAGAAGGTTTATACTTCGATCGAGGTTCCCGTGTCCCAGTCAAAATGGCATATGTCCCAAAAGGGAAACCGGACAATTATTACCGTCACAAGAGAGGCCTAGGCTATGTCTCATCAGATGACGAATGTGGTTGGCAAATCATCGATCAAATTGCTAACAAAGGTAAGGATGGGTACTTGCCAGACTCTTCAGCTGAAGATTCCGACACAAGTTTGGGAGAAATATTCAAAACCTTAATGTCGAACATGACTACAGCTGATCCATCTACAATGGAGGACGACGATCAAATGCAAATGTGGGAGGACCCATGGGTTCATCACTTAAACATGCAGTATGGTGATAGGTTCGAGCAAAGAGAACCACCCACCGAAGACGAAGTAGTCCAGATCAATATGGGTGATGAAGCCAATCCAAAGCCCATATTCATCAGCGGTAGTCTTCCCCCAGATGAAAAGGAGGAATTAATTGCCTTGATCAGAGAGTATATCGACGTCTTCGCCTGGAACTACGAAGACATGCCAGGGCTCGATCCCAATGTGGCAATGCACCGCCTCGACATCAAGCCGGATGCCAAACCTGTCAAGCAACAGCAAAGACGGTTTCGTCCGCAGATTATGGAAGCCATCGAGGCAGAAGTTAAGAAGTTGATCGACTCAGGATTTATCCGGGAAGAACAACATCCAGACTGGTTAGCCAACATCGTTCCCGTCATGAAGAAGAATGTCAAGATCAGGATTTGCATCGACTTCAGGAATTTGAATGAAGCATGTCCGAAAGATGATTTTCCTCTCCCGATCACGGATGTCATTATTGACAATACATGCGGATTCGAGAGAATGTCCTTCATGGACGGCTTCTCGGGGTATAATCAAATCAAGATGCACCCGGATGACGAAAAGCATACAGCATTCAGAACGCCCCTCGGTATCTTCTGCTACACGGTGATGCCGTTCGGTCTGAAGAATGCAGGTGCTACATACCAACGAGCGATGACTAAGATTTTCCAGAAGCACCTCAGGAAAACGGTGGAATGCTACGTTGATGATTTGGTGGTAAAGAGCCGCAACAAAGAAGATCACATAAAGGACTTGAGAACGATGTTTGATCTTATACGGAGTCATCAGTTGAAGATGAATCCCACAAAATCCTTCCTCGGAATGTCCAGCGGAAAATTCCTTGGATTCGTCGTCACCACAAAGGGTATACACATCGACCCAGACAAGGTAAAGGCGATAAATAAATTGCAACCCCCGAGGAATCTAAGGGAACTCAGAGGATTGCAAGGTCGTCTGGCTTATATCCGGAGGTTCATTTCAAATCTTTCTGGGAAGTGCCAACCATTTGCTAAGCTAAACAAGAAGGGCGTGTCTTTTATTTGGGATGACGCTTGCCAGAAGGCATTCGAAGATATCAAGGCATATTTGATGAATCCCCCTGTTCTTGTTGCACCAAAATCAGGTAAACCATTCTTGATTTACATCAAGGCGAGCAACCATTCGATAAGTGCTTTATTAGCACAAGACGATGATAATGGTCACGAACAGGCAGTCTATTACTTAAGTCGGACCTTGATAGGCGCCGAATCTCGATACCCGATGATCGAGAAAGAATGTCTCGCATTGGTGTTCGCGGTACAGAAGATGCGACATTACTTGGTTGGCCAGACGATTTACGTCATCGCTAATGTTAATCCGGTACGGATATTCATGACTCAGCCGGGTTCGATGAATTGGCGGTTAGCAAAGTGGGCTCTCCTCTTGTCCCAGTATGATTTGCACTTCAAACAACAGAAGTCAGTCAAAGGACAAGCAATTTGTGATCTTCTGGCGGCAAGTCCGACAACAGATACAGTTGAGGTATATGATGATTTACCAGATGAAACCCACGAGGTTAATACCACATCACACCAACAAGTATGGCAGTTATACTTCGATGGTGCTTCAAGAGCAGTTAATAAGGCAGTAACCCCTGGATGTCCTAAGGTCACTTCCGGAGTTGGAGTGGTCTTAGTTTCCCCAGGGAAGCACGTGATGCCCCGAGCTTATTCGCTGACGAATCCATGTTCCAATAACGTAGCCGAGTACAACGCGCTCATCATTGGACTCAGTTTCGCCAAAGAGCTGGGGGTCGAGTATCTCGAAGCTTTTGGAGATTCTCAATTGATAGTCAACCAAGTTCGTGGAGAGTATGAAGTCAGGAACCCAGATCTGATTCCGTACCACCAGGAGGCCGTCAGAATGGCAGATTCTTTTGAAGAATTCTATATCGAATATATCCCGTGTCTCCAGAACACTTATGCGGATGCACTGGCAGCACTGGCAGTATCACTCGCGCAGCCGTCCGAAACTAAACTGCTAGTCACGGTGAGGTCACACCAACTCTGCATACCCATATACGATATGGAGGTTGAAGAGGAGGATGATAGAAATGAAAAAGCCAAAGAGGTGAACTCAACCCAAATCGGGTCTGAGTCCCGAGATTGGCGCTTTCCCATTATTGATTACGTCCAATATGGCATCTTGCCGGAGGATGTAAAGGAAAAAGAATCTATTCGCCGAAGAGCACCACAGTTCTTTTACAATACCGAGACCCGTACGTTATATCGCCGGGGGTATGATGATTTGCTTCTCTGATGCCTTTCGAACGAAGAAGCAAAAGAAGTTCTTAAGGAAGCACACGAAGGAGAATGCGGTGCGCATCAGCCTGGTCCCAAGCTGTATGATCGAATCAGAAGAATGGGATATTTCTGGCCAACAATGGTTCGTGACGCGATCGAGTATGCCCGAGAATGTCACGCTTGTCAAGTGCATGCAAATTATATGCACCAACCACCGGAGCGATTACACACGTCAACCACGTCCTGGCCATTCGAGACATGGGGTATGGATATTGTCGGTCCTATCTTTCCTCCTTCAGTCAAAGGTGATCGATTTATTCTCGCTATCACCGACTACTTTTCAAAGTGGGCTGAAGCCATTCCGCTTAAAGAAGTGAAGACGAACAATGTCATCAACTTCATCAAGCATCATGTCATATACCGACACGGCGTGCCGAGGCGGATCATTCACGACAACGGTCCGCAATTCATAAGCAACGCTTTCATCAGGTTTTGCGACAAATTCAAGATTCAAGATGTTTCGTCAACGGCTTATTATCCTGCTGCTAATGGATTAGCTGAGGCTTTCAACAAGACGATCATCAAGATCTTGTCAAAACTCGTGAAAACCAATAAGCGAGATTGGGATGATAAACTCGGCGAAGCGCTCTGGGCTTATCGCACCACCATACGCACACCTACGGGAGCCACCCCATATTCTTTGGTGTACGGATGTGAAGCTGTGCTACCGCTGGAGATTCAAATCCCCTCCCTTCGGATCGCTCTCGCAACGGAGATGACGAACGAAGAACAACATCAGAAACGTCTCGAGGAACTCGAGAGGTTGGACGAAAAGCGCTTAAAAGCTCAACAACACATTGAGTTCTATCAGGCAAGAATATCCAGGGCTTTTGACAAAAGGGTCCGCCAAAGAAGCTTCAAGGAAGGAGATCTGGTCCTCGCTGCTCGCCGACCAATAATCCTCACCTCCAAGAAGAAAGGTAAATTCGAACCTAAGTGGGAAGGGCCGTTTGTAATAGACACAGTTTATTCAAACGGCGCTTATCGCTTAATTTCTTTAGAGGGTGTCAGGCAATTAATGCCAATAAATGGGAACTTTTTGAAAAAGTACTATCCCTAGTACATTCAGGACAACTCATTTATCGGGAAGTTTCTTGAAGAATATTACACTTAATATTCTAGAGGATAACCCAAATTTATTTTTCAAAACCCCTCACTGATCAATTCCAATTGACAGTGAGTCCTCCAAAAATGTTCTTCTGGCCCTCTTGATTCTTTCCATGAACAAGAGGTCCACTTTCAGTTCGGAGTCCCCTTTCGATAAACGAAAGAACTCCCTTTCTTTTCTCTTTGGTTAAACCTTCTCATGGTCATAACTAAAGTTGAAATTTCACATCGATAAACGGAGAACTCATCTTTCGATCAGATAACCAATCCTATAAAAGGTAAGTTTATCTAGGTCTTCCAAATTCTCGGAGTGGAGATCCCACTTCTAGTTTCTTTCTTGCACTGGAAATAGAATATAAAATTCTTCTTTTCCAGAATCAAGGAATAGAATATAAAATTCTTCCTTCCTTGTTTGGGGAATAGAATATAAAATTCTTCCTTCCCACATCGACTCTTTTTCCAAAATTTATCAATTTAGGATTCATCCTAGGTATTTTATCCCGAAACCTAAGCAGGGATAAGTCTGCGCCTAACACGCGCTGCCGGTTTGGTCTTTTTTCCGATTGAAAAGACACCAGAGTTCGATTCTGGGGTATTTTATCCTGAAACCTAAGTAAGGATAAGTCTGCGCCTAACACGCGTTGCCGGTTTGATTTTTATCCGTAAGAAAAGATACCAGAGCCTGACTCTGGGGACCTTTATCCCAAAGCCTAAGTAGGGATAAGCCAACGTCTAAAACACGTTGCTGGGTAGCCTATTCCCATAACAATGGTGAAGTCTACATATTCGAAGTTGTAGCACAAAGTCTAAGGGAGTTCATTCCTTTAGCACAACGTCACATGCGGAACGGATTAAGATAATGTGCATATAAGCCCGACTCAAACGGTAGTCGGTAAGAGCACATCAAATCCGTTGAAGACTGAGGATTTGCCAAAAATCCTAAGTCAACGTCTCATACACGTTGCTGTTTAGTCTTTTCACAGGAGAAAGACAAAGTCTACGTATTCAATATCGTAGCACTAAAAGAGTTAACTCTTTTAGCTTAACGTGACGTGTGGAACGGATTTAGACAATCCGCACGCTAGCCCGACTCAAACGGTAGTCGGTAAAGGCTAATCAAATCCGTTGAAGGCTGGGGGTTAGCCAAAAATCCTAAAGTCAACACCTAATACGTGTTGCCGGGTAGCCTATTCCCGTAACAATGGCGAAGTCTATGTATTCGACATCATAGCACGAAGTCTCAGAGAATTCAATCTCTGAGCGCAACGTTACATGCGAGCGGATTTAAACAACTCGCATGCTAGCCCGACTCAAACGGTAGTCGGTAAAGGCTAACCAAATCCGTTGATGGCTGAGGGTTTGCCAAAAATCCTATGAGTATTGTGGTCAACCATTTCAAACGGAATGACGAATCATAATAAAGACAAAAAGGAAATTCGCTAAAAGAGTCAAGAGTCAAAACACTCAGCAAACAAAATCACACATCAAGCCCGTGGGTAAAAATCTGCTGACTAAACTTAGACAGCTTATCATCATAAGCTTGGCTAAGCTCAGCTCTAATGGACTCCTCGGTAGCGGCAGAGGTCTTCGCAGCAGTCTCCTCTGTCTCAACCAGCTCCTGCTTTAAGGATGTCAGCTCGTCAGATAAAGCAGTGCAGGTCTGCTGATCCTGTCCTCTCGTCATCTGGAGGATACCCAAGGTCTCCTCTTTCTCGCAGAGTTCTTTTCTGAGCTGGTCTATCTGGGTCTCGCAAGAGACGATGGAAGAGTCAAGCTCGGCAAGGGAAGATAATCTGGTAGCAAGTCCGGTCTCAACTCGAGCTACTCGATCTCGCCGCACCTGAACCTCAAGACTAGCAAGAACCTGAGTCTCGCGCAGTGACTGTAAACGGGTCTCCAGCTCAGCAGCGATAAATGAAGAGACACCGGTATCTCGAAGCTCACGAAACATCTGGAGCTCATGCTCTAAGCAGTCAAGATCATCAACTATAGCCTTCGCCAAGTTTGCATATCCTGCTTCCCTTATCAAGTTGATTTTGGAATTAAGGAGAGGTTTAAACTGGTGAAGGGAAAGTCCGCCGTGGAAGAGCTTGCCGATCATAGCATTCACAAAGGAGAAGAAGGAACGAACTTCTATGCAGATGACGACCTTGTCAGGATCGTCGTCAGATAACAACTCCTTCACTAAGACATGAAGACGAGAGGGACGCCCTACACAAAAAAGGGAGAAGTCCGTCAAAAGTCTTAATAAGAAAAAGGAATAACACTCTTCAATGAGTTGACTTATACCTTCTTCCCCTTGAGCCGCTGGGGGTAGTGGAGGTGTAACGGCTGTAGGTGCATCAACTGGTGTAGTTGGTCTCACAGCCGGCTCAACAGAGTCTTTCTCAACAAAAGCTCCTGTCAGATTCAAAACAGAATTCGCAAAGGCGTTACATCATAGTTGCATTAGTCAAGATTGGCTAGTCCTATAATCAACTCAGAAAGAGGCACATACCTTCAAAGGAACCATCCTCGGGATTTTCAGCGAAGGCGGGCTCAGAAAACATATCCCCAGGTAACTAATCATCGATCTGAGGAGAGCTATATATGTAGCGCATCATAGGAGTGTCCGCAAACAAGCTTCCCTCGTCAAAGTCATCGATGGAAAAATCTGACATAAAAGAATATAAGTGCCAAAGAAGAATGAAGAGACTACAACTAATGGAAATGAGTTACCTCTCACGGGTGCATCAGCCTCTTCATTTCCAGGATTCGCTTCCTGCAAATTATCTGAAGGAGCAAGAAATAGAGGACAGTTAGAGAATACACAAATTCATTCGTGTATTATCTAAAGAAATACAGTGTCAGTGTTAGATGTACCTGGATTCACGGAATCGGGTCCTACATTGATCTCCTCTCTAATGTCAGCAATCCATGTAGGCCTCTCTACATGAGGTAGTGGGTCAGACTCATCGGGAGATACGGGAATGGGATCAGGACTCATCTCATTCTCTCCACGCACTCCTATATAGAGATAGAAGAGCATGAGTCAATATTCCGAATAACCAAGAGAATAGTTCACAGGATGGATATTACCTCCGTCACTGGCAGGATCATCGCCAGCCAGGTCCATATCAGAAGCTCGGGAAGCTGCACGCGGCTTACGGGCTAATCTCTTCCGCCTAGCAATGGGGATCGAAGGTCTCGCCTGGGGAGGAGGACGGAACTCTTCATCCTGATCAACTGTGGTCCCTGAAACATCAAACCATAGTCAGTTTCAATACTTCTGGAAGATAGAAGTAAAAGATGAATTGCAAACCTCGCTCGGAAAAGTCATCATAATCTTCGGGATCCCCGCCTGAAGCCTCGTCTGTGGAATGGAATGTCCTCTGGCCCTCTTCATCAATCCGGCGAGTCTTGTTCCGCGTCCTTTGTGCCCGAGCGTTCTCCCGAATCCTAAGGTAATCAAGCTGAGAAGCCTCCTCAGCCTCTATCTCTGCAATCGGCTTCACGGGGACAGTCTTGTTAGCTGCTAGTAACCACTTGCAGCTCAAGAAAGTGAGGTTCAACTGCCGATCAATACTCGGGAGACTGAACTTAGCACCAGTACAGCCAGTCATGGTCCACAACCATGCACGGAGACCGTCTATCAAACCACTATGGGTCCGAAACTGCTGACGAGGATTCCCGATGTAGAGCTGATCATAGCCAAACTGGCGAGCGAATCGGCAGGGTAGATATGGCTCTATGAAGCACTGATCCCTCACCCGAAAAGTCAGATAGCCGGCCTGATGTTCACCAGCCAATTGAAGCAGCCAATGTCTAAGTGAGTCCGATACTCTCTTGGCCTCTCATCATCTATCAAGCACTCGCCGTACCGGCCGGAGAACTGCGGAAAACAAGTGGAGAATGCCCAATACTTGTGGACCTGCAGCTGCTGTCTGACATCAGAAAATCCGCGGCCCTCCCACCTGCTATTCTCAAGTAACTGTAGCAGGGGAACAGAGTGGTCTGTGGCGTTTGGCACCGACATCATATCCGAGCGGTGGAGGACGAACCAAGCCATCAGATAAGCGTACGGAAGCTCCACCTTAAGAGTGGGAATCTGACCTGGCAAATCGGTCTCCTTCCGTGTGAAGGCACTGGAAAGCTGTCGAAGTCCTCGGTGAATGTCAGCTACCATCACCGGAAGAAGTGAAAGCTCTTTCTTATAAGCAAGCTGAACGGCTGGGTAGAGCACCTCTAAAGGCAAGGCGTCACCAGACTGATATGGAACCACACACTTCTTCAACCAAATAGCGAGATAACCGGCAAGAAGAGTCATCGGTCGAATCAGTGTGGTCGCATGCCATAAGAAAGATCTGAATCTGGTCTTCGCAGGGAAGCCACCCTCAGAACTACTAGTGGTGTAGGAGTGAGCATCAGTCTTCTTCAGCAAACTATTCACCTCTGAGGGAGTAAGTGGGGCCAACTCACAAATAGCCTCGCCAGAACTGTTCTCCAGGTTCTTGAACAAATAGTTCGCAAACTGCTTCAGACTCACGGAGGCCTTGGTCCTTTTTGCTAAAGGCTCAGACTGTGCCAAAGCAATGTGATAATGACAAGCGAGATCCCATAGAGTCTCATAGCGATCAGGCATGCGATCCTTCAACTGGTCCAATTCACGATTAGAGGGAAAGTACTCCTGGTATAACATCTGTCCCATGGGCAAGCCAGAAATCCTGTGCATCTCGTGAAGAGCCAAGCCCAACTCCCCCTGCCGGGTCAGAAAAGTGTTCGAGTCTGGATTATATAGCTCGAACAAAGCACAGAAATGTCTCATACTAACAGGCAAGCCATACATGGTGGCACGAACAGCTGCATACAAACCGCAAGCATGCAACTCCTCGCTCCATCGGCTCAAGACATATGTCGTCATGCGACTCCACCAAGACTTGTCCAAAGAGTGGACCCAACCATAAATCCTGTGACGAGTCGCAGGCATCTCCCGTCCTAGGGCAGCGAGGCGATTCCTCAAGGTCGAGGCAGTGGCGAGAAACTCGTTACGTGGTGGTGCATCTAGTTCCAACACTCCGGGATGCAATCCAGTGATATGACTCCTGCTCGAACCAGGAGCTGCCTGATGCGTGACGTAGCCGCAATGGACGCTCTCATGATCCTCCGTCAAGCGCCACGACATCTCCCGTGTCACAGCCTGACGCCTGAGCTCAGTCAATGAGCGATGTCGAGGAATCTCCGGCAAGTATATGAAGCCACTTCCGGTCTTATGAATCCACTGCTCAGCATCAACAAATACGGCTTCAGGGTCGTCGACAGAATCGCCAAATAGGAAATCACTCTTCCGAAGAGGCTGAGTAGAGCTGGCGTCCTTCACAAAAGGCGCATCTGTGATCAGCTGACGAATGGCCCGATGACCACCTTCCCTCACCACTTGGGCAACCTCAGTCGGCGTGCCCGAAGCAAACTGAGGAGTAACTGGAATGGGAGAAGGATCGTCGGAGGTCGAGTAATACTCGCCACAACGCCCACAGACTGCGTGGGACGAGAATGATCCAGAAGGGTACCCCACTGCAAAATAGACAGTTAAACACTGGTTAGTCTCGATTATAAAAGGAAATTGAACTCATCTTACAAATAGTTAAGGTAGAGTCATTGCCTTATAAAGGGTGAGACGATTTGGCCACATTGTGCAATCACAACACAGGGTATGTCGACAACATATCCCTGCCTTATAAAGCGCAATGTAGCGTCAAATCGCCCCCTTTAATTTTGAGATATGGTTTTGACCAACCAAAAACATATCTTTGAAGCGTCGATCCTCACCAAGGAGAATCAAGGCTCTTCCCGATTGCCTCGCCAAGGAGAACAACGTGGGGTAAAATGGACCAATTTGCAAATTTTCAAGAAAAGAGGGGTTAATTTGCAAAATTCCCAAATATGCCAAAAGCGTCGATCCTCACCAAGGAGAATTAAGGCTCTTCCCGATTGCCTCGCCAAGGAGAACAACGTGGGGGTAAAAAGGGACCAATTTGTAAATTTACAAGAAAATAGGGACTAATTTGTAAATTTCCAAATACTGCCAAAAGTAGCTCACCAGCATAGGAGGGAGGCGCGCCATCAGCCAACATAGCAGGGGAACGACCTCTCGAAGAACGCGACATGACAAGCTGCAAAATAAATTAAAAGAGGTCAGATCTAGAAAAAAAAGATCACTTTTTTATCAGATCTACCCCCCTGAAAGATTAACTCGAGGCGCCATATCATAGTTTTAACCCCCACATACGATCCCACAAGTACATAAATTAAATTGAGCATGAAAAAGATCAAAATTGTGGAGGATTTACCTAAAGAAAGGCTCAAGATCCAATAAAGATGAGGTCTTTTAGGAAACTTTCACCACGCGCTCGAGGGGCCTGAGAGGGATTTTAAAGAATGGCTTTTTGAGGGATTTTTCAGTCCAAGATCCAAAGGAACCCTAGTTCTAGTACAAATATCAAGATTTAAAGACGAAAGAGTGCTCGAGGGAAGAGAAAAGGCAAAAAGAGGACAAGGGGGGGGCGACCCTAGAGAGAGGAAGAAAAAAAAAGAGAAAAAGAAAGAAAATTGGACCCCTTTTATAATGTGGACCAAGTTGAACCGGACCGAACCAAGCTGAACCGAACCGGACCAGTCCAAATCAGTTCAAAAGGGACTGAATTGAGCGTCGAAACGACTTTAAATCAACGGGGGATCTTATCCTTGGTTTATTCCTGTCTCTCCCACACATTCGGAAGGAGCGGAAGAATTTTCAAGCCGGTTCAGCTTATTTTGAGCACGGAAATACTCTAATAAGGTATACGAGTATAAACTATTCCCTATTTTTATTGAGAAGTTCCTGGAGAATATTTTTCTAAAAATATTCTTAAGGATAACTCAATAACACGACGCCGGACAACGCGTCGCAAATGAAGACTAACGCCAATAATCGAGGGTTAGTTGTACGTCGAACCAATGAGCACGAGCTAAAAGATTGGAAAATCAGGAATCGACTTCAAGTTCAAATTCCGACAACGGTCAGACAATAAATGCAGCACCGGAATCCTTACAAGCATTCGACAAAGCACCGAATAGCCTGAAGGAGTGAAGGAATACAGAACAAAAGTCGTTCCGGGTCCCGTTACACCGACAAAGGGTAGGGGCAATTATATCCAAAGTATTCCAGACTCTTCTATAAAAGAATGAGGCTGGAACACTTTGGAGGGGGTATCTGTAGGCGTATAAAATTGCCTATAGGTCCCTTAACATGGCTCGGCACGATGATTCGACAAATTAACGGACGTTCGAGCGACGAGGCGATGAGGCACACAAGCAACGGAATACGTTCGCGTGTGGAACCAAACCAACGGTTCGGAATGTTAACGAGTCGTCCAACAACAAAACGGACTTGAACTCAAACACCGAGGTGGAAATACTACCAAATAAAGACGCGGGCTATCAAATCAAAGTCCGGACGAATCAAACGAAGAACCGAAAGACGGAAAACACCGGAAAACGACGAAACACGACACACCCGGGGACTCGGCCCGAACCGAGCCAACCCGGGGTGGCTCGGCCCAAGCCGAGCCACCCCAGGGTGGCTCGGTGGCCGAGCCACCCCAAGGTGGCTGGGTGTTCCCCCCTCTCTCTTGTGCACGCGGGCACAGTTCAGGTATCCTATAAATAGGGGGGTGGTTGTTCATTTGAGAGGACTTTTTCTGAAACTTCTGAAGAGCCGAAACTCTACCGGATTGAGATCTCAACTTGGATACTCAGATCTACGTCATTCTACTCCGGATCTAAGCTTGGTTCTTAGATCCCGAGATTTGAGCGAGCGTTTCCTTGGTGAAACGATCCCTCTCGGCTATTATCTCCTTGGTGGGATAATACCCGTTATACCACATAGATCTGCTCGGATCGAGATTGCGCGGTGGTCCACGGTAATCAACCCCGGCACAGGCAAACAACCCACGCAAGCGAGGGACCATAAAACAGGAAACTCGTGATTTGTTCAGAGAGAATTGTAATTTTTATTTCTTTATTTTGATTTTCATTGTAACCGGCTCTTATAAAAAGACCGGATCTTTGTAAACGTATAAAGTTGTTATCAAAGTTGTAATGAAATCATCAATGAAGAAGAACACAATTTTCCACGCGAACAATACTAGACATCGATGCTGGAAGATCTAGTCTGTATGACACAACTCCAATGCGCTCCAAAATCCGGAAGGGTCCAATATACCTCGGTGCAAGCTTTCCCCGCCTCCCGAATCGTTGAACGCCTTTCATAGGCGATACCTTCAGCATAACCGCATCTCTAACCTGAAACTCCAGGGGTCTTCGTCTCTTATCTGCATAGCTCTTCTGCCGACTCTGTGCGGCTATAATCCTCTCTCTGATCAAGGCTACCTTCTCAGTAGTCTGTCTCACTAGCTCTAGTCCAAGCATTAAGCTATCCTCCGGCTCTGCCTAACATATCGGTGATCTTCAAGGTCTCCCGTACAATGCCTCATACGGGGCCATACCGATCGTCGCTTGATAACTATTGTTATAAGCGAACTCTATCAGTGGAATATGCTCTTACTAACTGCTCTGAAAATCAATGACACAAACCCGTAACATGTCCTCTAACACCTGGTTCACCCTCTCCGTCTGACCATCCGTCTGTGGGTGGAAAACACTACTATAAGATAATCTGCTGCCTAACGAATCCTGGAAACTCCTCCAAAAATGCGAAGTGAACATTGAACCTCGATCCAACACGATCGTGTCTGGAACTCCATGAAGTCGAACTATCTCCCGAATAAATATCCTCGCATATGCCTCGGTGGTATAAGTAGTCTCACTAGAATAAAATGGGCTGACTTCGTCAACCGATCCACAATCACCCAAACGGATTTGTTCCCCTTCTTCGACTTCGGCAACCCTATAATTACAATGAAATCCATAGAAATGTCCGCCCACTTCCACTCTGGAATGTGTAAAGGCTGAAGTGTTCCTGTCGGTCTCTAATGCTCTACCTTCACTTGCTGACAGGTAAAATACTTAGCCACATAGTCTGCAATCTCTCTACGCATACCACTCCAACAGAAATGTCTCTTCAAGTCCTTGTACATCTTGGTGGTTCCTGGATGCACTGTATACCGAGTACGGTGCGCCTCATCAAATAACTCACTCTTCAGCTCTATACTGGCTGGCATAACAATTCTACCCTTCATCCGTAGACCTCCATCTGCTCTAATGGTCCAATCAGCCTTAGGCTCTTTGGAAATCTCCTCCTTTCGGATTTGAATCAAAGAGTCTTCCAACTGAGCTCTGACAACTCTGGTACTCCAAGATGGCTGCACTGATATAGCTCCTAAAAACACACTGGTCCTACCAATCTCGGGTCTAAAATCAAACTGGCTAAGAGGAAGAAGATCTCTGTACAATGAACACCTCAAAGCCGCAACCCAATGTCGACGCTTCCTACTCAAAGCATCTGCTATGACGTTCGCCTTTCCGGGATGATACTAAATCGCGGACTTGTAGTCCTTGATAAACTCAATCCATCTCCTTTGTCTCTGGTTGAGTTCCTTCTGAGAGAAAAGATACTTCAGACTCTGGTGGTCCGTGAACAACTCAAACTGCACTCCATACAAATAGTGCCTCCATGACTTCAGTGCAAATACCACTGCTGCTAACTCCAAGTCATGAGTAGGATAGTTCTGCTCATGCACCCTCAACTGCCGTGAGATATATGCTACTACCCTCTGAGTCTGCATCAAGACGCCACCTAATCCTGCTAATGATGCATCTTTGTAGACGACGAATGTCCTGTCGCTACTCGGATAGTCAAAACTGGTGCTGAAGTCAACTTAGTCTTTAAAATATCAAAGGCCTTCTGGCACTCTATACTCTAAATCAACTATACACCCTTCTTCGTAAGGTGTGTAAGTGGCATGGAAATCTTTGAGAAGTCCTGGATGAACTTCCTGTAATAGCCAGCTAAGCCCAAGAAGCTACGAATCACTGTCACCGTCTTTGGTAGTTCCCAAGCAAGCACTGTTGTAACCTTAGCTGGGTCTACTGATATGCCCTCTCTGCTGATAACGTGGCCAAGAAATCTATCTTCTGAAAGCTAAAATTCACACTTACTAAACTTGGTGTACAACTGATGCTCCTGTAGAGTCCTCAAAGCTAATCGTAGGTGCTCCTCGTAGTCTGCCTCCGATCACGAATAAATGAGGATGTCGTCGATAAAAACAATCACGAACTGATTTAAGAAGGGACGAAAAACCTGGTTCATCAAATCCATGAATACCACGGGTGCATTGGTCAGTCCGAATGGCATGACCATGAACTTGAAAGATCTATATCGAGTAAGAAAGGCGGTCTTGGGAACATCCATCTCCCGAACCCGTAACTGATGATAACCAGAATGAAGATCAATCTTCGAGAAGAACTATGCTCCCTGCAGCTGGTCGAACAAGTCATTAATCCTAGGTAATGGGTACATATTCCGGATGGTGATCTTGTTCAACTCCCTATAATCAATGCACAATCTCATACTACCGTCCTTCTTCTTCAAGTAGAGAACCGGTGCGCCCCACGGAGAATGACTCCGACGAATAAAACCATGAGCTAATAACTCATCCAACTGGGTCTAAAGCTCCCTCATCTCAGCTGGTGCCATGCGATAGGGTGCGCGGGATATCGGGGCTGTGCCTGGCTACAACTCAATACAGAACTTAGCCTCTCTCACAGGAGGTAATCCAGGTATGTCCTGAAAGATATCCTGATACTCTGAGACAACTCTAGTCTCCAATAAATCAACACCCTGATCCCATCGCATCACCTCCTCGGTGTACGCCAAAAATGACTCCGCAAAACTGTTGTCCTAAGAGGTTGCCACAATCATCTCGGACCCATCGGACGCCCGCAAATTGACTGTCTTCACAAAGCAGTCAATACTAACATGGTAGGAAGACAACCAATCCATACCAAGGATGGTATCGAACTCGGACATATTCAACACTATCAAATCAACCACGAACTCCGACTCATCTAGACTAATAGTACACCTCCTACAAACGCTCTCCAGAAGCGATATCTCACCTAAAGGGGTGGAAACTGATAAAGGGGTGTCTAATAGCTGAGCTACGAGCTGGAGTCTAGTCATAAAATCATACGAAATGAAGGAATGCGAAGCTCCCAAATCAAAGAGAATACGGACGGGAAAAGAATTCACAAGAAACGTACCCTCCACCACTGCTCCGCTAGCTCCATGATCACGCGGTACTGGGGAGCCTGCTGCGGCTCAGGTGGTGCCTGCTATAGCTCGAGTTGAGCTTGTTGTAGCTCAGGTGGAGCCTGCTGCGACTCTGCCTGTCCAGCTCTCCGAGTATGAGATCTACCATGTCATGTCATCTCTCTGATCATAAGAAAAACAAGCGTTTATGAGTCAAAATAGACATATACACATACATAGCATATCACAATATAATTTTCACAACAATTTAGTATTCACCCAAATACTATAAGTTTACACAAAATAGTTGTCATAAAAAAAATATCCTCAAATTTTGAGATATACTCATATAGCGTCCTCACTCATACTAGGGAATCCTTACGGACTCTATACATGAATCCTAAGAATATCTATCCTAGCTCCACGACTCGACACAGGATGATCCTAAGGATACTAGAACTAGAGCTCTGATACCAATTGTGATGCCCCTGGGTTCACACGAGGCTACAGCCTAAGGTGAAACCAAGAATGTCAAACCTGCCATGCACCATACCATACAATAACATGTTTCACCATCATAATTACTATCTCTCTAGTAAAGTCAAATAACAGTGTAGGTACAAAAGCAAGTAAAAGATAAAACAAGAGTCAACTGATGAAATAATGGAGATCAAATTAATATTTCATCATCTAATGTACTGAAGTATAAGTCAATGTCTGAAATGAATAACTGGAACTTCTCAACAAGTCTCAAATACAAATGTCTGAACAAAAGGAAATAAGGCACAGCCTTTACAACTTCTAGATCAAACTCTCAAAATGTCTAAACAAAAGCCTACATTGGAGCTCAAAAGTAAAATACAACTATAATAGAATGACTGAAGCTAGAGTGCCTCGCCATCAACCTGCGACTCTCCGGGCTCCTGGCTCGTTACCTAAAAGGAGGAGGGACAACGAGCGTCAAACCGCTAGCGAGCAACATCACAACCAACCCTAAGGGAAAAAGGCTCGTCGTATACAGAAAATACAGTTATAACATATATATAAAATCACAAATCCTATTTAGGTAATTACAATGTGAGCTTAAGTACGTCAAGCGAAATAATCCAAACAAGAAAACCCTCATGTATATACCATGTAGCTTAGATTATAAGTGCCTATGTATAAGAGGATTTTAGTATTTAGAAAGTTACCACACGAGCATAGGTACGTCGAGCGAAATAATCCAAACAAGGAAACCCTCATGTATATGCCTTGTATCTCAAATTGTATATCCCTAAATACCAAACCCAAAATCTAATATAAGAAACATTAATAAAAGAAGGCAAACTCATCTCAGACTTAATTACGGTATTGTGTCACAACTCGTATAAATATCGTGTCCAGCCTATGCAAGTATAGGTGTTAACTCTCAAGGTCTAAACTGATGTAGTGGATGTCCAACACTTGGACTGCATATGGATATTGTCCAACACATGGACTAAAAGTGATAAGCGTCCAACACATGGACTACACATCATAATTGCCCAACACATGGACTAGATGAGTTATATGAACAGATGCATATAGCCTAATTTCTTACGTGTCTCGATGCGCAAACATAAACTCGTGTCCGCATATCATCTCACCTGTAAAGATACAGGTTAAACATAAATTTTTAATATCCGTCATTCGAGGCGTCTCCTCGTTTCTATTTTAAGCACGTAGCAACAATAAACATAAATAGATTTTAGTTAAACTGAAATAACTCAAACAGATCCAAACTGAAGAAATACAAAAGAAGAAAACTCCTCATCAGTCGACTCATTGGTTGACTCATCAGTAGACTCATGAGTCGACCAGACAAAGCACACAAAAATTAAGATGTGTCCCATCAGTCGACTCATTAATCGACTCATCAGTCGACTCATAAGTCGACTCATGAGTTGACTCATTGGTCGACTAAGCAGAAAATCCCTAGTTTTATGTTTTCGATGATTCTCTGCAAGCATTGATAAACTAAGGTTCTCTTGTTCATGTCCACCAAATAATATCCAATTCTAACACATGTATATCAACAGAAACAAAAGATCTACATGTAATATTTTAAATTAAAACCCTAAACATATTTATTCATGTTTAAAAGCGTATTGAAATCATTAAATCACAATAAAACCCATGTTTAAACATGTTCCAGATCTGGGTTTAAATTTACAAATTCGTTGGTGAGCTTTTATAACTGAAAACATTCGATTTTCGCATCATATGCTATGAAGATCTATTTTTTATACACAAATAGTGATTTACGCTCAATAAAACTGAAATAAAACCAAATAAAAGCATACAAACAGTGGGTATAGGATTGGGAGAGATATTACTTGCCTCTGATGTGCTGTAGAGGACGATTCCCTTCGACAGCACCACAAAGATCCACCGAAAAACTCCTCCAAAATCACCAAAATGAACTAGGGTTTAAGTGGAGAGAGGGGCTAGGGTTTCTTTGGGATTCAGATGGGTTTTGGGTTGGTTTCGGGTAAGATAAATATATATATATTACGGTTAAAACCCGAACAAAACCCAACCAAACCTGTAATTGAAAGAAAAATCCTAAATCAGTCCGTCAGTCGACTTATTGGTCGACTCATCAGTCTACTCATTAGTCGACTCATGAGTCGACTCATAAGTCGACTGAGCAGACACTAAATCCAGATTTCACGCATGTTTTGATGTACAACCAAAACCAATGCACGAAACTCTATGAAACCACACTCATACATGACTAACAACTTGTTACCAAGTATCTCTATGACCTCAAGTCATTTATCACAAATAGAATTATTTATACACTAATAATTCATATATACTTCAAACAAAATACGGGGTTCTACACTACTGATACTAATATATGTTATTACAGAGTCTGGATGGACTCAGTGTAGTCGACTACTAAGCCTAGTAGTCGACTACAAAGGCTGTTGCCTGAATTTTTTTTTTACATCTGTTTGAGATAATTTTGCAGGTTTCGAGCCGCACTTTTTTATATGTAAATTCACTAGTATTGTAGTGGCATACACATGGATATGCTGAAAGGAATTATGATAGGTTTTGACCTGATTACTTTGAGAAAGAGTTTAGTACATATTATACACACACCTTTAGGATATCGTTGATGAGCTCAGTTCAGTACTACGGGGGTAGTGCATCGATATTCCATTTGTACGGGCCATTGAGTCGGATTTGGATTCTTTATCTAGTAGTTCGTCCGCACGAGGGTGAGATGAGGCTTGTGAGCCGCACTTCTAAGATACTTATATGGTAGGTCATTCCGCACTCATGTTATGCACTGAGATCGTGATGAGCCTAATGAGCAATGTACACTTATTAGATACCTACAGGGTAGTCTGTTGCACATGATAATGCTATGTATCAAAATCTTATAAGGAGTTATATTGAGATAGTTAAATGATAGCCCGAGTCATTGGCGGATGCCAGTTATATTTTTGACTCACTGCTGAAATATATGACCCAGAGTACTTTGCATTTCAAAGTACACGAGATTTGTGTAGGTATTCATTCTATCTTCCTAGTGACAATAGCAGATATTATGAATACGATATGTTGATGTCTTTATTTTTGTTACTGTTTTTTCTTTATTTTTTTAGTTGGGATCAATAATTAGCGATTCACCATTAGAGACATATAGTATATACATGATGGTTTCCTTGGTTGGATTATTACGATCAACGTACCAGTCTCGTGTTGTGGATTTCTAATTGTTGATTTTATTTAGATTGTTTATCTTTAGTTCAGTATTAATGTTTATATATTTACAATTCGGGATATATGGTATATACATGAGGGTTTCCTTGTTTGGATTATTTCGCTCGACGTACTATGTCTCGTATTGTAGGTGTCTAAATATTAATTCCATTAGATATAGGGGAAAATAATTTAGGTAGACTATGCTTAATAGATATAGCCTCCACTCCATCTAGTAGCCCTTCCCCTAGCGGCGGATGGAGGTGATCATGTTATAGAGCTCTGACGCTCTTGTTGTTGCTCTTTTTCTTCTAATTTTCTTCCAGGTAATTCGGAGTACCAGAGACTTGTAGGATGACGAAGTTCTTGCATAGTCATCGTCACATAAGATTTATTAGAGGCTCCACCGTAGTTTTATATTTTTGTTCAGATCTTAAAGTTTATTTCATAGTGTAAAGGTAGTGTGCTTTAGTACGATTATTTAGTTGTTTCTTGTTGAGACATATTTATTCATGTTGGATATTAGATGTATTCTAGGTTGTTCATTGAAACATGATTTATTTATGAGATACTTCTTTCTATATAATGTCTATTGTAGTTATTTAATTTTTTTACCTGTTTTGTACCTGTACTTTATTTTGATTCAACTAGAGGATGTTGCTGTGATTGGTAAAACTTGTTGTTACACAGTATGGGTGCATAGCAGTCTGGGTTCATCTTGGACTGCAGTCTTGTGTAAAAATAGGGGCGTCATAGTTGGTATCGGAGGTCTAGTTCCAGTATCCTTGGGATCATCCTGTGTCGAGTCGTGAAGCTAGAATAGAGTTTTTTACGATTTATGTATAGAGTTCGCTAGGAATTTGTAGAAGAAGTGAGGACGTTATACACGTATGTTCAAAAATTATGAAATTTTTTATGACTATCTTACTTTGATAGAAAAGTATTTATATATATATAAAGAGGAGAGCTTAACTGACATAGTAAATGAGGTTATATATATATAACGTTCTCACTTCTTCTACAAATTCAATAGGCAGCTAGAACTAGCCCGAATGGAGCAGGAAAACATACCGATAGTTAACTATGGAAGCAGGGTTGTCCGGAGACAAGGAAGAGGATAAGAAACCTTTTGCAAGACTTAGAAGACCCCAACATCATGGCAAAAAATTTTAACACCAGCAACAGAGACTAGGACACGGTCAGCAGCAGAACCGTGATCAGAGTTAGGAGTCGCAGTGTCGCTGTTATGGACAGCAGCAGATGATTGAGATAGTGCCAACCGTTTCGAGAATTGAAGGGCTAGTAGGCTAGATTCATGCCATTCAGGAGATTCTTGAGGGTAAATAGTCTTGTATTTCCACCGCCAGCAGTTTAGTAGTCGCCAGCCACAGGCAGAGTCTATGCAGTCATACTACGTGATCACGGTGCGAGCGGAGCTATAGTAGAAGGTACTTTCTTAGTGAACTCTTTTCCAGCTCGAAACATGTTTGATTCTGGAGCTTCACATTCTTTTATATCTTATGTCTTTATGGATAGGCTTCAGTTAGTTGAACATCCCTTAGATGTAACGTTATCCGTTTCTACTCCTTTCGGGGTGGTATCTCTATTAAGGAGCGTCTGTAGGAGATGTGTCATAAGCTTAGATCAGTCCGAGTTTATTGTAGATCTAATCATTTTGTGGATGTCGGATTTTGATGTTAGTCTTGATATGGATTGGTTATCATCATACCATGTTAGCATCGACTATTTTACAAAAACAGTCAGCTTGGGAGCGTCTGATGGGTCTGAGTTGATTGTAGCGACCTCACAGGGCAACTAGTTTGTGATGTCATTTCTAGCATATATTGAGGAGGTGATGCTTAGAGATCGGATTACTGAGTTGTGTGAGATTAGAGTAATCTCAGATTTTAAGCATATCTTTCAAGACATACCGGGGTTACCTTCTATGTGAGAGGTTGAGTTCTGCATCGAGTTGCAGTCAGGTACAACACTGATATCTCGAGCTCTCTATCGTATAGCACCTGCTGAGATGAGGGAGCTATAGACTTAGTTAGATGAGTTATTATCTCAGGGTTTTATTTGCCAAAGTCATTCTGAAAGTACCCTAATGCCGCTAGGAAGGAACCCTAGAGGGGGGTGAATAGGGTTTATGCTAATCTAATCCGATTTATGCCAATTTAAAACTTATTAACAAATATCCTAGCAAGTATGATATATAACAAGATATATATGCAAGGATATACAACTAATACAAGGGTGAAACAAACAACATAAGATAGTGGGAATATAAACAATGTGCAATTGACAAAGGCAATATGAATAATAAGCACAAATATAAAAGTGCGCCAATGCAATCACAAACAAAACGATATGTTCACGAGGTTCGGTCCGCCTGACCTACGTCCCCGCTCCTCACCTCGAGGAGATCTCCACTATCACACCCGGTTTGGAAGCCGGAACTTCTCTACACACTCGGTTTTCTAGCTAACCGAAAACTCTACAATCCACACAATGTAACTACACTAACCACAACCTCAAGTGTTGGTCTCTAGCCCGTGTCTCCCTCAAGTGCTCGGAATTATCACCTCTCTCTAGGCTACCGACGCCACTACTCTTGGGACAACCCCGTCTCTCACCACACACTCCTCTTGGTGTACTAGTGTAATACAAGTGATCTCACAATAAAGGCTCATAACAAATAAATTGTTCTCTACAATGGATGAGAACACAATGTAGCACAACTCAATGTTACAATCTCTCACAACCCCAATAATACTATGTATGAAAATACTAAAAGCTCAAGTGGGTGTGTGTAACAATGAGATTCAATAAAAACAATCTAAACTCAATATAAAACTAGCATATGGAAATTAAGATCAAACATATAAAATAGCTAGATTGAGTTTAGGAAAACTTCTCTATATGATAACAAGAGATGGAGGGAGAAGAGTGAATGCTCAAACTGTAGAAGATGATCTCCTCAACTCTTGTGGAATTTAATCACAAAACCGAAACTCTTAAATTGCTTAAAAGCTTTTTAAACAAACACTAAACAAACACTTAAACCCTTGTTAAACTTGTTTTTAAAACTTCTTGATTAGTTCTAAAATATGAGAGCAATGGGGTATTTATACCCACACAAAACTTCAGCAAAAACCCAAGTAAAATGACCAAAAACCCATAAGAAAACAAAACTAGAAAATAACCGTTACTGTGTAACGGACACATTATGGGTCGACTCATAAAAATCATGGGTCGACTCATAGTTGACCGTTATAGGCCAAAAACAGCTTATGGGTCGACTCATAAAATTTCATGAGTCGACTCATCATGCATGGGTCGACTTATGAGGACATGGGTCGACTCAGCAGAAACAAAAACCAAATTCCAGAACACTTTATGAGTCGACTTATGACAGGCATGAGTCGACTCAACCTGTCGGGTCGACTCATGATATTGTGAGTCGACTCGTCAGAAACAAAATGCAAACTACACAACAGTTTATGAGTCGACTCAGCACTGTTCATGAGTCGACTCATGACATGCACACAGCCTGTTTTAAACAGTACATGTCAATATAAAACAGAGTTTAAAAATATCAAATAAATTCAGAAAAATATAAAACTTTGGGGAATGATTGTAGACATGCTAATGAAAAATATCATCATTTTACAAAATAGTCCAAAACATGAAAATATGAGATACTTGAATTTTGATGTTTTGACATAAACCAACTTTTGAAACTTTGTGAAACGTTTGTATAGACTTGATAAAAGATATAAAATGTTGTTATGAAGTCTATAACCTAGAAATACAATATTTTCATAAAATTGCATATTCTATGCAATATTTTCAAAAACACAATAGAGTATGAAACATATGATTATATATATGAATGTAAATTTGTTTCATATCTATATAGCTAAACCAAAACACAATAATAAATATGAAATGTGTAATCTCATATTTGTGAACATGAAAACTCAAAACTACGTGTATATATATATACCTGAAAACCAAACATATATGTATATATGAAACTATATATATACATGAAAACCAATTTAATGTGTGTGTATAATATTGAGCTTAAGGTACTTAACACACATAATATAGATCCTAAACTATATTACCCAAGCCGATCTTGATCTTCAATAAGCTTGACTTGGTACACGTTGCGGATGAAGCGAGATCTTGGATCTTTAACTTGAATAGCATGCTTCATCGACATTCCGCCAACCACCATTGGATATCATCATTATGGCGCAATTCCATCCATCCTCCAACACATTGTTTGTCTAGAATACCTAATAAGAAACATAAACACTAGACAAACAATATTAGGAATTGTTTGTAATCATCAAAACAAGATTAGAAAATGTAGGCTCATAACATGAGACCTAACACATTCTTCATGGGAGGCGTCAGTCCTTTTCGTGAAGAAGAAGGACGGTAGTAGGAATCTTTGTATAGATTATCAGGAGTTAAACAAGGTCACTATCTGGAACAGGTATCCATTACCGAGGATTGATGACTAGTTTGACTAGCTGTAGGGAGCGCAAAACTTCTAAAATATTGATCTTTGTTATGGCTATCATCAGTTGCGGGTTCGGGAGATAGATATTCCCAAGACCTCTGACTCGTTATGGGTCCTTCGAGTTTCTTGTCATGTTATTTGAGCTGACCAATGCACCCCCAGTATTCATGGACTTAATGAACTGGGTTTTTCGTCTATATTTGGCTCAAGTCATGATAGTATTTATCAATGACATCCTTATATATTCGAGATCGGAGGCAGAGTACTAGCAGCATCTTCGACTAGCATTACAAATTTTGTGGGTGCATCGGCTATACGCCAAATTCAGCAAGTGCCAGTTTTGGCTATCTGATGTTAGATTTCTGGGCTATGTCATCAGTGGAGAGGGTATTGTAGTGAATCCAGCTAAGATTACGACCATACTTGATTGGGAGCCGCTGCCGACAGTCATAGAGATTCATAGCTTTTTGGGTTTGGGCGACTATTATAGGAAGTTCATTCAGGACTTCGAGAAGATAGCCACACAACTTACATGCCTTACAAAGAAGGGTGTCTCTTTTTTTAGGGCACGGAGTGCCATGAGGCCTTTGAGACTTTGAAGGCTAAGTTAACTACAACACCAGTTTTGACCATCCAGAGCAATGATAAGACCTTTTTCATCCACACGGATGCGTTGTTAGTGGGTCTAGGAGATATTTTGATGCAGACCCAAAGAACAGTAGCATATATTTCATGTTAGTTGAGAACGCATAAGCAAAATTATCCTACACGTGACTTGGAACTAGCTGCAGTAGTTTTTGTACTGAAGACATGGAGACATTACCTATATGGAGTGTAGTTTATATATTCACGGATCATCAGAGTTTGAAGTATCTCTTCTCTTAGAAAGAGCTAAATTAGAGATAATGGAGATGGATCAAATTTATTAAGGATTATGAGTTCGCGATTCAGTACTATCCGGAGAAGGCGAATGTCGTAACAGACGCTTTGAGCAGGAAGTGTTGTCATCGGATTTCGACTTTGAGGTGTTTGTTGTATCGATATCTCCACACACTTAACTAGTTTTACTTTAGACCAGAGATAGGTGGGAACGGCGCATTTTTTGGAGCTTTGTCCGGGTAACCATCTTGGAGTGATAAGAGTGGTTAGAGCTCAACTGGAGGACACTTGGATTTAAACCCGAAAGGGAGAGATTTTTAAAGAGACCAATGCTAATTATACCATTAGAGCAGATGAAGGACTGTAACTAAAAGGTCAACTGGTGATGTCACGCCCCGCTTCCCAAAATATCGGGGAACCGGGACGCGAGCAAGCCCACGACGTATTAGGTTGAGTAGAAATAAATAATAAAACCCTTTCTACTCAATCTAATACGCTAAGCGTCAAAAATATAATATATGAAGTCACAGGTCCCCGATCACACATAGCAAGAATATAATGACAACTCAAAATAAGGAATAGACATATCATAAATGGTAAATCATCCCAGACATAAAAATATGGGTCAAATACGCCCTTATAACAAAACGGTCTAACTAAAATATAAATTACATAGTCCAACAGAAATAAAAGGAAAGCACTGCTAAAACAACTAAATCCAACACTAGACTAAAGTAAGGTTCTGTAGAAAAGATCTAGCGCTCATCAACTACTACAGAAAGAAAAAGTCTAAGCTTAAGATTACTCTTCGGATCCATCTGGAAGATCTTACTGTTGTAAATCCTCTGCCTCCTGTACTATCCCGAACTGAGGCTTTTCATCTCCTAAATCTGAAGTACACCAGAGAAAATAGGTGTACGTCAGGGTGCATGGCACACGGCAAGATCCCACAAAGAGAATAGGAACGGTCGAATGACCAATGCAATAACAATAATAATAAATAGAAACATGCAGCTGGAAAAATAACAAGCTAGATGCAATCCATCACTAGAGTATAACGATCATAAGAATCCATAATCATTCGCGTAACAAGGACATACCCCTAGATAGAATTAATACTTAAAAATCTACAACTCGAGATGTAGTACGTCGAGCGAAATAATCCAAACAAGGAAACCCTCATGTATATATCATATGTCTCAAATTGTAGATAATTAAATATTAATCCTAATCTAGGTATGGAAAGAAGTATAACTGGTTCACATCTCACGAGAACCCATAAACATTCAAACAACAAAGTCATGTAGCTAACCATCCTATAACAAATCACTAGTCTACCTCTTACATATAGTCAAAACTCATATTCACGAATAACCAGTTGTTCACAAATCATCCACACATAACGGTTCACTGCCCTCCTCAGACCCACCCCAGTGTTACACAAGAATTTCACTGGTGCGAGCTTGGAAATAATCAATAATCACAATATCACATCACCTCAGACCCACCCTAACGCTACACAGGAATATCGTTGGTGCGAGCCTAGAATAATCAGCAATCATATATCACTGCACCTCAGACCCACCCTAATGCTACACAGGAATATCGTTGGTGCGAGCCTGGAAATAATCAACAATCACGTCTAATCACCTGAACCAAGAATTTCCCAGCCCAACTCTCCTCATTTTCTAAGTCAACAATCATAATCCCTATTAAACTCGGGTTCACCACCTAAACTCAGTCTACACACTCACACATGTCACTAAGTCTGTTCATGACGCACAAGGACACTAAGTCATGAACTGCTAAGGTTCTCATCACATCAAAGATAATGAATAAATACACAACATGTTGAACAAGATTAAACAAGTTTATGAAGCACGAATAAGAACTATAATGAAACATAAAAATGCATGAACAGTCTACTACAGCATAAATACATGCATAAGGAGACTTCATTATTATCGTACTACTGGATATCCAAACTTCCCATACAAATTATCTATGCTTACGTATTCTCTAATATAATAATACGGTAAAAAGAAAACTAGAACCGATGTCATTTTGCACATAAAATGTCTCGCTCTACGATGATTAGTCATACTATCATAAATACTAAATATTCTTTTCCAAAATCATTCTTTAAAACTATTTCTCATAATAACTAATTTAAAACAAAAATATTTATGTAATATATATATATTAATTCCTTTTTGCATGAAAAGTAATATTTTCCTATTTTATAAATTTCCCTTAATTAATTTCTTTTCGATAAAAATTTCATAAATTCTAATTTTAACTCATAACTTGCCATTTCATGTATGAAAATATTTACATATAAATATACAAAATTATTAATGTCTCGCAAAATCTATTTAAAACACACATACTCATCATTTCATGCTCGTTAATTCCTCCGACATAATTACCACAAAATATCTCATTATTATTTCTAAAATATTATCTAATACTATTTATCAACATTCCACGTCAAATATTCACAATATGCATATTACCTACATTATCATATCTAATTAAATTATTTAATCGATAATATTTGTAAAGCGAGAAAATATGGAGATGCGAGATCTTGCCTCGGGGTTCGTCGAACGATTCGACATTGATGGGGATCTTGACTATGCAGCGGATGGTGGTTCAGATCTGAGAGGCGACGGGACTAAACACAAGGAGGGGCAGCGACGAGGTGGGTTCGAGCGTGGCCCGCCGGCGGTTGCAGGGGGTTAATAGGTTGGATGGGCTGATGGAGGAGGGGGATGTCGGTGTGGAGGCACGTGGAGGCTGAACGAGGCGGATCTGGGCGGTTGAGTGGGTTGGGTCGGCGGTTAGAGGAGGCAAGGGGTGGTGGTAGAGTCAGCGTCAGTGGCGGGGTGAGTTGTGGGGCAGAGGCCGGCGGAATAGGGAGAGAGGTCGGGGTTGCTGTTGGTGGTCGGGCTCGGGCGTCGGGGTGTCGTGGGGAGAGAACAGTAGCGGCGAAGGAGTTCGTCGGCGACAAGGGGAGAGGCAGGCGGCGGTTCGTCAGGCTCGAGCTCAGCGACGGTCGAAGGTGGTGAGGGAGGCGGACGAGGGGGTGGCTGGTGGTGGTTCAGGCGGAGGCGGGCAGTCAACGGGGAGGAGGAGATGGAGTGGTGGTCGGAGCGGCGTTCGGCTTGAGTCGGCGGCGAGGCATGCCTGCGGGATCTGAGAGACAGAGCGCGCGCAGAGAGGGAGGAGAAGAAGAGAAAAATGAGAGGCGGCTGGGTTTTGGGTTTGGTTACGGGTATTTATTTACATATGTAAATATAAAATATTAGGGTTAGGGTTAGGATTAAAAACAAAAATAATTAAAATAAATAATAACAGTATTTAAAAAATTAAACTAATTACATAATAATTATCTACAATTAAAAACGTACATGTTGTACTAATACAACAGTTGATACGAAATAGTCGAAATATACCCATATTGTATAATTAAACAAGAATTATTAATAATAAAAATATTTCTAATTAAAATTAAAAATCAAATAATTATGGGACAATTACACACACAGTAAAACATACTAGTTATACTAATACGATAGATAATATATAATAGTAGAAATAATACAACTAATTATACAAATAATACGTAATTAATAATATAAAGTATTATACGAAAACCAACGTAATAATAAAAATAATACAACGTATTATTCAAAATGATATGTAACAGCATCGATAACGCAACAGATAAATTCCATAAATTTTTACCGCATAAAATTAATTTATAAATATTAATATCATTTAAATAAATATAAAACTTAGACTTTAAATTTTAGAAAATTGTAGAAATTCATGAAAAAAATACAAATACTCTTTTAAAAATCATAATTTAAATATTAAAATACTAAAAAAATTATTTAACTAATATAAAAATTCATGGTCCTTACATTCTACCCCCTTAAAACAAATTCCATTCTCGGAATTAAAATAAAAATAATATAGAAAGAATCCAAGGACAGAGATATGGAATGATATCCATAAACAGTGGAGACAAGAACAAGAAACAGTAGGAAACCCCAGAGTCAAAGGGTGATAAAGTAAGAACGGAATAAACAAGAACATTGCCTATTATAGGAGGATGAAAATGAATCTAGGCTAGCACTCATAAACAAATCCTATCATAATATCATCAGGCAATACAAAATAAGGAAGTTCATATGCAAATAGAACTAAGAATGAACTTTTCTTACCGGTGATAACTTGGTTGTTCGCCTCTGCTTCCACGGCTGACATAAAAAACACTTGTCGATGCGGTTGCTACCCTTGTGGTTCCCGATAAACCTGCTACTGTGGAGGAGGAGGTCCTGCTCGAGGATAAGGTCCGTGCTGGACTGGAGCTGCTAAGTCTGATCGAGGTGGAGCCGGAAGGGCTGCTCGAACTGGAGGTGGGGGCAAGCAGGCCTGCAGTCACTGTGGATAGTCTCGACTGATATGGTCAGAGGATCCATAGACATAGCACAGATGATGACGCTTGCAACACTCCTGCTCAGTATGCCCAGGGTATCTATAATAAGAACACCTCACCGAAGACTGGCCGTGGGTCTGCACTCCAGGGTGTTAATAGGGATGCACAGGAGGAAGTGGCTAGCGCTAAGAAAACTGATGCCGCTACGGATCCTGTTGCTGCCTCAAAGGTGGACGATCGTCATCTCAGGCTGAAGCTGCTGATGTTATTCTCTGGATCACATGTGGGTCTTCAGTTTCCTTCTGCACGCTCTCAATCTCACGTGCTGCATCCAGTACTACATCGTACGTCGCAAGTGCTCTACCAGCCAGAGCAAACCTGATATACTTATCCAGGTCCTTCTGAAACTGATGCCTCCTGATAGTGGGGTCTGTAACAAGATGAGGAGCATATCGACTCAAGGAAGAAAACTCGGCCTCGTACTCATCAACAGTTTGCCCTCCTTGCTTGAACTTAACAAATCTTTGCAAAAGCTCGTCCCGAACCGACTGAGGGAAGTACTTCCTGTTGAAGCGGTCTGTGAAGGTTTCCCACGAAACCGGTCTCTCCAAATGAGCCTTCTCTTCAGTCCACCAAATACGAGCTGTATCCGTGAGCTAAATATCCATGAGATCTACCCACTCTACAGGGGAAATACCAGTCATCGTAAGGATAGTCTCTGTGACCTTGAGAAACTCCTCTGCTGCTAAAAGTCCTTCGGCACCGGAGAAAGAAGGAGGCCGCATATACCGAAACACCCTAACACTAGACTCTGGACGAGGGGGAGGCTGGTGCTGAGGCTCCCGCTGCAAGTGCCCCGCCAAGAACTGCTGATTCGCCACCAATCCATGAATCATCTCCAAAAGCTGGTGCAATTCCACTTCAGGCATCTGTCCACTGCTACTGGATGGGTTACCATTACGACGAGTACCCACCATGGTTCTAAGGGAAAACGAGGATCAAGTGGATAACGAAGGTTAAAATCAAAACAATATATTGGGAAAATAGGATTTAAAACATAGTTATTATGATAATAGCATAAGAACTTAATTATAGTCTTACGGATGAAATATGATATGTATCTAAATTGTCCAGTATAGTCTTACCAGTGAGGACTCAGGACCGTGACCTGCATGGGCCACCAAAAAAACCTGTTACGTCCCGCTTCCTAAAATATCGGGGAACCGGGATGCGAGCAAGCCCGCGACGTATTAGGTTGAGTAAAAATAATAATAAAACTCTTTCTACTCAATCTAATATGCTAAGCGTCAAAAATATAATATACGAAGTCATGGGTCCCCGATCACACATAGCTAGAATATAAAGACAACCCAGAATAAGAAATAGACATATCATCAATGGTAAATCATCCCAGACATAAAAATATAGGTCAAACACGCCCTTATTACAAAACGGTCCAACTAAAATATAAAATACATAGTCCAACAGAAATAAAAGGAAAGTACTGCTAAAACAACTAAATCCAACACCACACTAAAGTAAGGTTCTGTAGAAAAGATCTAGCGCTCATCAACTACAACAGAAAGAAAAAGTCTAAGCTTCAGATTGCTCTTCTGATCCATCTGGAAGATCTTACGGTTGCAAATCCTCTGGCTCGTGTACTATCTGAACTGAGGGTGTTCATCTCCTAAATCTGACGTACACCAGAAAAAACAGGTATAGTTAGGATGCATGGCACACGGCAAGATCCCACAAAGATAATAGGAATGGTCGAATGACCAATGCAATAACAATAGTAATAAATAGAAACATGCAGCTGGAATACTAACAAGCTAGATGCAATTCATCACTAGAGTATAACGATCATAAGAATCCATAATCATTCGCATAACAAGGACATACCCCTAGATAGAATTAATTCTTAAAAATATACAACTCGAGATGTAGTACGTCGAGCGAAATAATCCAAACAAGGAAACCCTCATGTATATACCATATGTTTCAAATTGTAGATAATTAAATATTAATCCTAATCTAGGTATGAAAAGAAATATAACTGGTTCACATCTCACGAGATCCCATAAATATTCAAACAACAAAGTCATGTAGCTAACCATCCTATAACAAGTCACTAGTCTACCTCTCACATATAGTAAAAACTCATATTCACGAATAACCAGTTGTTCACAAATCATCCACACGTAACGGTTCACTGTCCCCCTCAGACCCACCCCAGTGCTACACAAGAATTTTACTGGTGCGAGCCTGGAAATAATCAACGATCACAATATCACATCACCTCAGACCCACCTCAACGCTACACAGGAATATCGTTGGTGCGAGCTTGGAATAATCAACAATCACATATCACTGCACCTCAGACCCACCCCAACGCTACACAGGAATATCGTTGGTGCGAGCCTAGAAATAATCAACAATCACGTCCAATCACCTGAACCAAGAATTTCCCAACCCAACTCTCCTCATTTTCTAAGTCAACAATCAAAATCCCTATTAAACTCGGGTTCACCACCTAAACTCAGTCAACACACTCACACATGTAACTAAGTCTGTTCATGACGCACAAGGCCACTAAGTCATGAACTGCTAAGGTTCTCATCACATCAACGACAATGAATAATAACACGACATGTTGAACAAGATTAAACAAGTTTATGAAGCACGAATAAGAACTATAATGAAACATAAAAATGCATGAACAGTCTACTACAGCATAAATACATGCATAAGGAGACTTCATTATTATCTTACTACTGGATGTCCAAACTTCCCATTCAAATTATCTGTACTTACGTATTCTCTAATATAAGAATACGGTAAAAAGAAAACTGGAACCGATGTTATTTTGCACATAAAATGTCGCGCTCTACGATGATTAGTCATACTATCATAAATACTAAA